>CAJVQA010001106.1:0-27552 GCA_910591915.1 Cetraspora pellucida | reverse complement strand
TGTAGTTTAGAAATCTTTAATGTAATTCTTCTATTACTTAATAAAGTTTCTACTTTGGCATTTCAAAAAAAAAAAAATAATAATAATTCTTTATTTTCCAATATATCAGCTAAATTAGTATCGCAATGAGGAAGCTATCCAAATACTAATTTATAAGGGATTGATTTATGTGCTGTACAATACTGAGTATTCATAGCCCCTAAATTATTATAATAATATGTATTAAAATTTAATTATAATAAAAATAAATAATTAATTAAATAATATAATATTAAAAAATGTATAATAAATTTATAAGAAATTAAATAAATAAATAAATTAAATTAAAAAAAAATTAAAAATATAAAAAATAAGAAAAAATTAAATAAAAAATAAATAAAAAATTTGTTATTTCACATAGTAAGAATTAAAATTAATAATAATAAATAAAAAAAATAAATACAAATAACAAATTTCAATCCAATACTTCAATCATTACAAGTTGTCTCTTCCATCCAGGCACCTAATTTGGATTGAAGAATGCTGTTTCCTTTTTCTACCATTCCTTGACAATGTGGGTTTCTTGGTCTATTATGAATCAACTTGATTCTAGCCAGAAACTTAATATCTCATTAATAATATTAGCAACAAACTTGCCACTATTGTTAGAGTGTAATACTATTGGAGGACCATGCATTATGCAAAAATTGAATAAGCAAGCTGCAGCTTCTTCAGCTGTTTTAGATTGTGAAGGCTCCGCATATAAAAACCTGGAAAAATGATCTCTAATATGAAAAATATATTTATACATTCCATTATGTATTGATGTTATATCAATAGTATCTATTTACAAATAATTTTTTTTAATTAATTAAAAAAAAAAGATAAAAATAAAAAAACATGCAATAACTTTTATCTGCATGTAATGCAAAAATCCTTCAGAAACTATTGGACGAATTGATGGAACCTTTATAAAGACATGTCTGATAATGCAAACTTTACATTCATGAATGGCATCTTCAACTATTTTTTGCAGGATAAAACAATATCATATACAAATCTTTTATTTGCATGTAAAAATTAATAAATAAATAATGAATAAAAAAATAATAATAGGTAATAAAATAAATTATAATAAATAAAAAAAACTTTTTATCATGTTTTGTCTCGACCAGCATGCTCTGTTGCCTAGTGCACAGCACAAATTATTTCATAAAAGTTTTCAATAGGACAAACTTGCGTCCCCAGGTCATTTTCAATTGGTTTAATAATATGAAGTTCTTTAGTCGTGCCAATGTATAAAAGTTTAAAATTATTAGTTACCCAATATTTAAATTGTGAGTTGTGTAAATCATTGGGATTTTTAAATACTATTAAACATTGATTATATTTATTCTGATCCATTAAACAGTGATTGTTTTTTCTTTGATGAATAAAAGTTTCTAATATTTGATCGAAGGTTTCATGTGCCAGAAAGTTGTATCATTCCATTTTTAAGAAAAAATAAGAAAGTTGTATTTAAAATTGCGATTCAATAACTTTATTTATTTTCATTCCTTTTTTGCATTAATTTAACATATGTAATACATTTGTAATATAGTATAATGAAATTAAATAATTCTGAGTTCAAAATTTTATTAAATTTCAGGACATGACAAATAATCATCAATTATGTAAATAAATTAGTTGGTGGTTATTTGTAGCACCAATGATTGGTCACACTCTGATCCTTGAAATTTCATTAAAGATTGATCTGATTCATTTTGAAATAAGTAAAAATTTAAGAATGTTCTTAGGTCAATTTGGAATTGATCAAAATCATGAAATGAGCCAGAACATGTACACATACTATGTTAACTGTTAATACAATATTGAAGTCCCTAATGCCACATTAAAAGTTAATTTATCAGGAAGTAAAGAAAATAAGAACTAGAAGCTCAAGATGACAATTCAACCTATGCTTGTATATATAACACAATTTTAAAGACAAAAAATTTCAACAGTTTATAAAAGAAGGCTGATAAAAGTGTCGATACAGTGAAGCTAAGTTCAAATTAATATTTAATTTTTTTATATAATAAATTATTAAATTTAATGCTTTTTTTAAAAAAAAATTTTTATAGTAAATTTGATTATATATATTAAAATATCGAAAAGATGTTTACAGAGTATTAAAAGAACAAGAAAATGAATTGTTTTAATAATCTAGCTCAAAAAATTAATTGGCTAGAGTTGAGAAAAACAATATGAAGTTTTAATTTTATATAATTTACTTATCAGGAAATTGTTTTAAAATAATGTGTGTTAAGTGTATATTCTTTTTAAATTAAAAGTAGAATTTTTTATTCTTATATGCTTTTATGTTTTTAATCATTTTATTAAACAGATTAAATAGTTTTTTATACCTTTTGCTTACTGAATATTGTTGAATTTTTCTTGTTCCTCAAGAAGTATTAATGTTTTTTTGCAAAGTTACTATGTAGCTTATTATAGATTTTATTATTATCATTATTATCTTTAACAATATTATCTTTATCAACATCATCTTCAAGATTGTTATACAATATAGTTAATTCTAATAATGTTTCAAGATTTTGATTATCTTAGTTGCACTTGCTTATAAATGAAAGTTGATGATTTTTTCTTATTTAGCTAAAAAATTACTTGTTATTAATTTTTTTTGTTGAATTAAATGTTTGCAAATATTAGACTGACTTATTAAATAATATAGGTATTTATATATTTATTAGTTGTATATGTTTTGCTTATAAAACATATTGACAGTGTTTTTTATTTAGCTTTAAATTATTTTATCTATAAGAGGTGTGGTGACCTAATGAAGTGGTCAGGTTGTCAACCTTCAAGTAGTAGGTTCAGAGTTCAAATTTCAGTGTTAATGAAAAATTTGAAAATTCTCTTAGTGTTACAGTTAACTGTTTCTTGCAATTAGTTGAAATAAGATATTTGTTATCTGTATTGCACTAGCATGACTAGCAGGTCACATGGTATTTGTGTACCAATTATATGATATTGTCTTTTGGAACAAGGTCTGTGGTTAGATGAAGGAATGCAAACCTACAATAAGTTTTTATGATCATGTAAATTATAGGAATTAAATGAAGAAAGATGAAAGCTCACTTGAAAGATTCAAGTAAAGAGATAACCTGAACTTTCAACAATGCTACTATAAAGATAAACAGAATTAGAATTTGTAAAACCAGACAAATGTACTAATCTTTGAGAAGAGACCAGATGAACCAACCAAGTTGTCAAAATTTTCAGATTTTGAAGAAAAAATTTATATGCTGACAAATATGTAAATTAAAGGCATATAGTTACGACTTGCCTTTTCAGACTATCTGGATTGGCAGCTTGATAAAACTTAAATTGAATACCAAAGTAGTAGAGATATGTTGTAAAGTCAGTATCAGAGTTGGAATGAACTTTACAAAGGCATAGCAGTTTAATGATATATTTTAACTATCAGTGTTAGTTTTGAATATAGTAATACTAGGTCAGCTGTAAGAATGGAATACAGAAGATTCTAAAAGGTTTAGTACAAAGTCAAAGGTTCTTCATATAAGTAAACTGCTTTAAAGACTTAGTATTTATGACATATTTTCATTAATATTAGCTGGAGTTATTAGTAAGCAAAAGTAGATAGGTGGATACAGAAACTAAAATAGTTAAATAGAAAACTTACAAGCAGGTTTCAGGTATGACAATTAGTATAGAATCTTCAAGCAGATTATTTAAATTAGACAATAACTAAAATTATATAAGTGGCTAGTTGTACACTCTTTTCATGATTGCTTTCTGTAATTATAAAGCATCTATTAGCCAAATATATTATTAATAAAATTTTGAGTTACAAGTACTCATCTTAATATTTAAAAAATATATATATATATATATCTTATCTATATTAGTTTTTTTTTCAATTTTGATTTAATAAAATTTTTATAACTAGTAAGTAATAATTTTTTTTGTTATAAAATGAATAAATAAAAAGTGAATAATAAGTAAATAACAGAAAAAAAATCTGTTATTATTTTATTTTATATCTGCCAAATAATAGCAGCATAACAGCAGCATAATAGCAGAATAACAATAAAATAATAAGAGGTTTATCAATATAATAGCAAAATAATAAAACTGTTTTATTATATTGCTATTATGTTACTATTATGTTATTTATATTAACCAACTTTCTGTTATTTTACTGTTATTCTGCTATTATGCTGCTATTATGTTGCTATTATTTGGCAAATATAGAGTAAAATAATAGCAGATTTTTTTTCTGTTATTTACTTATTTTTCACTCTTTATTTATTTATTCAATCTGTGTATCTTATAGATAATTTCAGAATATTAATAAGTTAGTTTTGCAAAAGATATATATAGTCAATTTTTTATAAATATATTTTTTATAAATGTATATACTATATACTCTCTCTAAATATATAATAAATTTTCAGTTTTAAGCATATAAAGTATTTAATAAAATAATTTTCATAAATACACATCTTCTTTAAATTTATATGTTTAAAATTTTTGCTTATAGTTTCAAAGATATATATTACAGAAAGTTGATTATATTTATTGAATAATAGTTTTATAAATTTTAATACTAGTAATAAATTAATTATTATATTAAAGAATTAATAAATATTAATAAAGATGATTCTTAAATATAGACAACTTTTTTCAATAATTTTTTGGTCAACAACAATAACAAATTGAACTATAAAAAAACATTATAGCAAGGTCAAGAAGACAATACTTCTGGTTTTATATAAATAAATTATTATTAGTAAAGTTAAAATAAATATAAAATACTAAGAAGTAGTTATATTTGTAGCTATTTAAAAAGAAATCAAGCTTTCTTTTAAGTAAACTCTTCTAAGAACAATTGTAAAAAAACCCAAGTCAGAATTATTAAAACTTGAAGTAATTATTTTTTTTTAACTTTAAGCAGTTATGATAGTACTTTATTAAGATTCTTAAAGCTATATATATTTATAATATATAGAATTTCCTAATACTCAAGTTTAGCATCACTCAACCACCTTATTGGTACCTAAGTGCAACCTGTTGCACTATCTTAGTTAGAAATAAACTGCTTATCTAACTACTTAAAACCATACCAGAAAGGTTTTTCTCTTTTTATGACAAGTATATTAATTATTTTTCAAGCTTTCTTCTTCATTCAGCTTATTTTTTCTACTTTTTTTTTCTTCTTTCTTTATTATCTTATTCTTCTTTGTTTTTTTTTTGATTTTCTTTTAATTCAAGTACCTTTTTTTATTTTGCTTGTTATATTAACCTTCTTTTTTTATTATTATACTTTTTCATATTAAACTCTTTATACTTGATTGTAAAATGTATTCTATACTGTTCTTGTTACTATATCTATGCATTTCTGTATTGCCTGTTTATCTAAAATCTAACTGATCTTATTTCCAACCTTATTTATTGTTAGCTCTTTAATTAAAGCTGTTCTATTTATAATTTTCTCTGCTTCTGTTTTCTCAAATAGTGTCTTATATAATACTAAAGACAGGATTCTAACTTTTTTATTTTCTTTAAAACTATTCTATGCTGCTACTGTTGCTATCTTTTGAATCCTCTTTGACAAGCTTTTTTGTCTGATGCAACTTGCTAAATGTGCTTAAGTTTTCTTTTTACCTTTTTGATATACTTGGCAGTCAGTTATTGTATATATTTCTAGTCTTCTTTTATTTAATTTTTTTAGTATTAGTAGGCTATTTATTATGCATTTAATCACTGTTGCTCTTCTTGTACTAAGTTTCCTTATTGTGCAATATACACTTTTTGTTCTATTCATCTCTTTTTAAAAGCTTGACTAATTATATTAAGTGTTCTCAATTTCTGGCTCTAGTGCTTAAATTGAGTTTGTTTCTCTTTAACTAACTTCAATTCTGGCATTTGTAACTATTTTGCAAAGAAATCTTGTTAGTATATCAACTTTTTTTCTTTCCTATTCTAAGTAGTACTCTATTTTGTTACACTTGATCTTTTTTGTAAATATTATCTTTTTACATGTTGCTCCTTTTTTTTACAAGTAAATCTGCTCTGTTATTTTACTTATCATTACTATAACTTTTAATCTTAATTAATTCTATTCTATTATTTTTGCTTTTAAATAAACCTATAATATTTATTATCTACATCACATTATTTTTTCAAGACTTTGTCATCTCCTATTTCTTGACTTGCTCTGTTAATATGCCTTAATGCTGTAAGACTATTTGAATGCACTTCTATATACTTTCTCTCTAGTATAATTAGAATTGCTAAGTATATTGCTACTAATTCTGCTGTTGTTGCTGAGGGCCAACCTTTGAGTTCTAGTATTATTTCTTCCTCTAACTAGTTTTCTCTATTACTAACCTGCACCCAACTGATGTCTATCTTTTCTATACTATTTTTTTCTTTTTCTTTATATAGTGCTCTATTTGTATAAAAGGTATATATATATTTTTTTTTTTGTTTCTTGTTAAAACTTCTATGAAATAATTTGTAACTTTACTATCAAATTTTAGTTTTTTGATTAATTCTGTCTCTAGTTCTTCTACTTGTTTTAGCTTGATTAGACTTCTTTTTTCTTTTTTCTATTTTTTTATTATTTTATTTTTTAGCATTTGTTCTAATATTACATTAATCTTGTTACTGCCTTTCTCTATTAACATTTCTGAAACTGTCTTTATATTATTGTTCTATCTTATTCACTTTTCACATTTATCTGTTATTTGTTCTGTTCTGTTTTCACATCTTTGATTTACTTATCTCAGTATATGTCTTGTCTTCTACTTTCTGTAATAGCCAATGCTTAGCCAAGATCTTTTTTTTTTCTTCTTTGATATTTTACTAAGTTGCTAATTGTGCTTTGGTCCATATACAATTCACTCTTTTTTCCTTCTGTCTTTAGATATCTTTGTTCAATTAATTATTAGCATTTGTGTATTGTAGGCTCTAATCTTGTATTAGTTGTGTATTTCTTTACTTGTCTGTGTTATTAATATTTTTTTCTTCTATTTCATTAAACTATTTGGCTTTTTTCTTTTATATAACTGCCTAAGAAGACTTTTAAGCTGTTTTTACATAATTAGATTCTTCTCTTTCATGTTCACAAGTTGGTTCAAATATATCAAACTCTACCTATTTATTGTGCTACTACTTGCTATTAATAATTTAACTCTGACTAAGTTCTTTATACTTATGCTATAACTATATACTTTCTATATATACTTTCTATATATAGTTTTCTGCTCTGATGTTTATTCTTATTTCTTTTGCTTTAACCATTGTTTGACAAGCTAAGTTGTGCTTTCAATACTTCATTTCTTTTGATCTTCTTTCAAAGTTCCAAATGTCTTTTATTAAGCCTGCTTTCTAACATCCTTGAGCTATTTTAAGCTTTATTAGATTACCTAAAATGTCTTTTCTATTAAGTTTTGTAAATAAACTGCTTATTTGTTTAGTTGCTATCTCTTGACTTAGTGATTTATAGTTTCTCAGATCTTTGTATTCAATTATACAGTTATTTGTTATTTTTATTATATTGCACTTATGTTTTGCCAGACATATTATTAGTTGGTAAATTTTATTAATCATCTTTTCTGACATTCTTGTTAACTGCAAAAGGTATCCTAATTTTGGAATTATTACTGTAATATTTATGTATGCAATTTGGCTCATTGTTATTTTTTAATATTTGAGATCTTTAACTGTTTGGCTAACTATTTCTTTTGCTTTTTTGCAGACTAATAACTCTTTTATTCTACTATTTAGTTAATTTCTAATGATCTTATAATTTTGTTTTTTGGTTCTTCTGTTATTCTACTTTGTTCAAATGTAATTCCTCTATTTTCCTTTTTTAGTCTTGAATTTATTACTATATGCTTTAACTTTGCTTTATTTATTTCAATATCATTCACTTTAAAAAACTTTTCTGTAATTTTAAAAATTCTTAGCAGTTAGTCTTTGCTATTTGCAATCTATGTAGTATCATCTGTATAAGCAATTACTGCTTGTCTATGTTTTGTGATACAATTAATATCTGTATTTTTTAGTGTTTTTTGCTCTACTATATAGCTTAGTAATTTATCTTCTTGAATTCTTTCCAACAGTAGATCATAGAAAAGCTGCTAGACAGTAAAGAAATTACCTCTTCTTGATTTATATTATCATTTGCTATTATTTCTTCTGTTAGATCATAAGCTGTAAATACTTTAAGTTGACATTTACAGAAGAGGTTAATAATATATTTTATTGTTCTTTGTAGTACTTTGACTCTTCTAAGAGCCTGCTTCAAACTTTCCAATAGGACTGAATCAAATGCCTTCTTTATATCTTGCAGAAGTATCTATGTTTCTTTATTTTTCTCTTATGCTTCTTCCATTATCATATTTAGTATATGTATTGGTTGTTCTGTTAAGTTGCTAGGCAAGCCTGTATAATTTGGTCCCTTGAGTATTTCTTTTTCTGTAAATATCTTGGCTAGCCTTCTTGTTATTATCTTTGTGACTAACTTTCTAAAGGTCTTAATTAATACTATTGGTCTAATATTGTTCAAATTATATTTCCAGTCTGCATCTTTTGGGATTAGATAACTTGTACTATTTTTTACTTTTTTGGCATTTTTTCTGTTTCTAAAACCAGATTTGTAAAGGCTTTAAAGATCTTTTATAATTTCTTTTTTGCTTATTTTATTAAAATGTAGCTTATGTCTAAAATTACTAGAGCTGTATTGGCTTTGAGTTTTCTTAATGTGTCTTTCCATTCCTCTTCTTTTATCTTTTTTCTAACTTTTGTACTAGAACTCCTTGATCTACTCTTTTGGGTTGTATACTTTTATCCATTTCTCAGATATTATTTTTAGTTTGGTTCTTTACTTTTTAAATTGATTTTTAAAATGTTTTGTCAAGCCATTTAAAACAGCCTTAGGTTCTGTTATTAGACTGGTTTTATCTTCTTTTTGGGTTATAAATTTATTCAGAACTATTTTTTGTATGATTTGTTTAAAAGGCTAGCAATTATTTGTTCTTGATCAGTTTTTATTATTTTACATCTTCTATTTATATTTTTTTCTATCTGTTTTCTTTAAGCTTATTCCTATTCTTCTTTTCTTCTGTCTTTCAAAATTTTTTGCCAGTTTTTTATATTATCTATTCAAACTTCTGACTATTGTTTGTGTAGCTTTGGTAATACTACTTCTATTTTTTACTAATATCTATAAGTTTTTTGTTTATCTCTTCTTTCTTCTCTTTCTCTATTTCTTGGTTTCTTCTTATTTTTGTTTTTTTAATTATTTGTTGTAGTTCAATTATGTGCTTGTGCTGTTGTAGTTTAATTATGTGCCTGTGCTGTTGTAGTTTTTTTTGATGATGTCATCTGTTTGCTTTTGTGTTGAATATCTTCTTTTTTGAAATTTTTTTATTTGCTGCTTCTATTATAGCTTCTTCTATTGTATTCCATATATAGTCTAGCATATTTGTACTATACAAACTGCTTTTTCTATTTTCTTCTAATTGCTTTAGCTCTTTTTTTCACTCTAATTGTACTTGATGTTCTTTAGCATATTTTTTTTAGTCTTTTTGTTTTGCTTTTTCATACAAATATATTGTTTTTATCTAGTATTTGCATTTAGTTTCTGCACAGTTCTGGTTTATAATTATGTGCTCTAACTATATGACTGTTGTTAATATCTTATGGTCACTGCCTGTTATATCTTCTGCTTTCTCTATATTGGCTTCTTGAAAACTAGTTGCAATTGTTTCTGATAACCAAATATATTTAATTCTTGTTGCTGTTTCTTAACTTAATCATGTGTATACCCTCTTTGTTGAATGCAAATTTCTAAAAGAGTTTATAAAAACTTGCCTCTTAAGCCAATTGAAAATTGGTAGTTTTTTATAATTTGTTGTTTGTAGATGCAGTCTGTCTAATATATTGTCCATTGTATAATTGAAATCTCCAAGTATAACTATTTTCATATGCTTTCTTTTATTTGTTACTATTTTCACAATTTTTTGTTATATTTTTTTACTGATTGTTTTGTTATTTGGCAGAATATACATACCTATTACTATTAGTACTAGTTGTTTGAAATATAGCTTTATTTCTATTAAGTATTTACTATGTCTTTTAATTGCTCTGATATGTTTTTTCCAGATTTCATCTATTAGAATCCCAATATCTGATTCTTTTTTCTTATTCAATACTGCACTTATCTAGTAGCCTTTAAATCTTGTATTAAGATTATGCAACAGAATTTTTTTTTCTTTTTCTATAATATTTATTTCTGTTATTTCCAAAAATGCTATTTCTTTTTCTTCTGCCTAGCCTAGCAGGTTTTCTAATTTCTAACCTCTGGTCTTAAGTCTATTAACATTGTAATATACAACTTTTATTTCTTTTTTCTCTTTTTTTAATTTCTCTTTTAACTGCTTGTATCTTGTTTTTGTATTTTTTGCTTTTTCTTTTTTTTTTCTTCTCTTTTCTTCTTTTGGATTAGAAGATTTTTCTTTATTTTTTCTTTCAAAGATTCTTCTTTTACTATGCAAAAAATCTTTGATCTCCTTATCCATATTCATAAGTTTAACTTAGGTACTCTCAGAAGCAGTTAGCCAGGCTCTCTTTTATATCTAGCTAAGTATCCTTTAGTTGATTTAGTTTATCCAAGATTTGATCTAAGGTTTTCTTCATCTGTTTTGTTTCCACATGTACTTGTGTGTTTATTCTTGTCTTCTTTTTAATTATGTTTCTATCATTTCTTTCTGCATTAATGTTTTTGACTTCTAACTATTCTTCTATGTTCTGTAACTGAGGATCACTTCTTATTTCGATGTATCTTCTATTTAGAATCTAACCATTTTTGTCTCAGCTTTTCTTGTCAATAGTGTTTTTATCTTCTAACCACTTTTTCATATCTTGTATTTAAGAATTACTTCTTATTTCTGTATATCTTCTGTTCAGACTTTGGCTAGTTCTTTTTTAACTTCTTTCTTTTTTTTCTCTAATATTTTCTTCTTTTTTTACTTTTTTTCTTCTTTTATTTAGCCAGGCTACTTAGAAATTGCTATATCTAATTGGTTTTAATTGGGCTGTCTTTATTTATTTTTCTGTTGTGAATATAATTATTACTGTTTTTTTTTGATTTTCATTTTTGTTTGATGAAATGTATACTGATTTTGTACTTTTGCTTCTTAGACAACATAGCAACAAAACTTCTGAAGCATTGCTTGGCAGCTCTGTTATTTTTATTATATACTGACTTTGCTTTTGTTTTGCTTCATAATTTTCTTTGCCTTCTGTTACTTTTATCAGTTTGTTACTGTTAACTGATATGGACTATAATGTATCTTCTTCTTCTAATTCTTTTACTTGAACTATTGTAAAAGACTTGTATTTGGATCTTTTGATTCTTGTTATGTGTGCTTTTTTAAATCTTTTGCACATATATTCAATCTCTTTTCTGTTTATATCTGCTAATAGATCTCAAATTATTATATATTTAAGTTTCTGTGTTTCCTCTTTTTCAGTATCTATTTGATTTTCTGTAAGTTCTTTTTTGCTTTTTTGTTATTAATATTTCTTCTTCTTAAATTTTGATATATTGTTTCTTTTTATCTAATATTCTTTATCATATGTTTTTTCTTTTTTCTTCTTGTTTATTCTTTCTTTTTTTGCAATTATTCTGTATTAATCACTTTCTTTTTTGCTAATTCTTTGTATTGCCTTACTTCTGTTACACTTACAGTCAAAGTCTATCTCTATTCATAAATTTTCTCTTTTAAAAACTTCTTCAACATTTTTGATATACTTATTATTTTTTAGTAACTATCTGATAAAGTTTGTATATTTTTTTTTGATCTTTCTAGGTACATTATGTACTGATATGTTTGTCAATAGACTGTTGTTTCAATTGCAGTCTCTTTTGCTTAGTACCTACATGCTTTCTTTAAGTAGTACTTTTACTACATCGATTTATTTTTTGATTTCTTGATTTTTTCTTTTTTTCTTTCTTTTTCTTTTGTTGTTGATCCCTGTCTTGATTCTTTTCCATTTATTTCCATGTCTCTTGTTCTTGTTCTTTATTCTGTTCTTCTTCTTTTTTCTATAAGTAGATAATTCAGCTTCTATTTGGCTATTATTTGTTTGTCTTACCTTTATATTTACTTTTTCTTTTGTGGCTTTGATATTTGCTTGTAAACTATTGTTGGTCTCTTCATCATCTTTTTTTTTTTTTGTTTCTTCTTTCAGCTCTTTTTACCTTTTTTTTATTTCATTTGTCTGTTGTTGTTCTTTTTTCTTTTCTATACTTATTCTATCTTGATACTGTTTTACAAAATCAAGCTTCTTTCTAGGTTGCTCTCTTTTTGTTTTTTTCTAATATCTTTCTTGTTATTTGTAGAAGTGCTACTTCATTTGGATCTTGTTTCATAAATGTTGCAACAATATTATCTTCTTTACTAGATATTGTATATGCTTTGTTTGCTTTATTAAAAAAGATTTTATTATGCATACTGTTCATCACCTCATATGCCTTTCTTGTGAAAATTTTTTTTATTATATAATATCAAGTAAGAAAAATAGTAATATATAGATATATTAATTGGATATAAATATATAAATAAAATATTTCTAAACTACATTATTGTTGCTATATATATAATGACATCTAGTGTAATATTAACCTTTAATTTTCTGTTTTAGTTAAATTAACTATTATAATTATTAACTACAAGAAAAGATAAAAGAAAACTTTAAAATTATTTTAATTAGTAAAAGCAGGTATATATAGTAAAATTTTAAGAAAAAGTTTTAAAAATAAATTGGTCTATATTAGTATTATATGCAAATATATTGTTATTGAAGTTAGGAGATTATATAATAGGTAATTGAATATTATTTTTTTTTTAGTAAGAGCAGTAATTTCTTATGCTGATTCCTATTCATGTTGTTTAGTATTATAAGTTTTCCAAATAGTTAAATTGAACCAGTTAAGTAAAGAGTTAGATACAAAGATAAGAAAGTTGTTAGCTTTTTGTAAAAATTGCATTAAGGCTTTTTATATATTCATCTGGCAAACTTTTGTTTATATTGCATAATCATTTTCTATATGCTTTTATGTCACATATTGTATCTAGATTAAACTAGTTTAATGTATATATTGTTGTTTACTTTGTCTGTTCTATTGTAACTTCTTGTATAACTTAAAGAATTTATGATACAGAGTTATAACAATTATACAATTTATTTAAAAATTTTCTGTTTTTCATCAAAAATTTTTTATATACTGTTCTTTGTTGTCTTTATAGTTCCTCTTCTGTATTTTTCTATTAAACTATATGCAATTTTTGCTATTCTGTCTTTTTTGTTAGTATTTCGAGTCTTGTTTTCTAATCTAGTTATTAAGTTTTTCTACAATTTGCTTCCTAGAAATTTTGGTCAAAAGATCTATAGATGAGAGTTCTTCAAAATAACTATTATCCCTTAAACTGTTTTCCAGGCAAATTTGCCTGGAATTCTTAAATTATTTAATAAATGTTATCATAGCACAAAACTCTAATAAGTAAAAGCCCCCCTAATGCTTGATTTTTTTAGACCGGAAGAACCTAACCAATCATTTGATAATAAAATTTCCAGGCAAATTTGCCTGGAAAACAGTTGACGATTTTTTTTAAAAAAAAGTTGATATAAATGTCTAAAATCGACGATCCTAAATTACCGTTACCGTTACTGTTACATTAATGATCGTCGATCTTAGACATTTATATCAACTTTTTTTAAAAAAAAATTGTCTATTGTTTTTCAGGCAAATTTGCCTGGAAATTTTATTATCGTTTTAATCATAAATTAACGTTGATGAACATATGTACGTATCAGATGTACGTACGCATACATACATATGTATGTACTTACAAGTATTTACATGCTAGTTCCTTGCCTTACTGATCAAATAAAACGTATTAGGATTTTGCTCTCTGTATTTGTCTTATCTAACTACAATTAATGTATTGTCATGATAGTTGCTAGTATCGCGTTAAAGATAAATTAGACAGTTGGCGTGTTGGGAATAAAATGTACAGTTTAAAATCATATGAAGTAGCTCTGATAAGTATGTACATACATAAGTACACTGCTAACTTCCTGAATTAGACGTGGCTAAATTACCGCTTGTATCATAAGAACGAATATAAAAATCTGAAGTTGGTGAGATTAATAAAATAATGCCCTTGTAACGAGTAAATTGGAAGTTCTTGTATTGGTGGTTGCATTGGTAGTTGTAAGCAAGTTATGCCTGCGTCTTGCATTCGTTTGAGAATTATCTTAACTATTACGATCTTTTTTTTTTAATTAAAATTATCATTAAAATCGTATTCTATTTTGTGGCATTCCATTTCGTTATTGTTTTTCTTCTGTTTTTTTTCTGTTTTTTTTTTTTTTTTTTTTTTTTTTTTTAAATAAAAAATTTCTAAATATCTTCTGATGAGAATTCTGATCCACACTACTCAATTACTTTTGAACGCAATTTCCACGGTGAACTGGTAATCGATTACAAACTTGTGGAAGCCACCAATAATGAAGAACATGAGTCTAATAAACAAGATTGTGTGCATAGAGAAGTGGATGTGGGGACTAGTAGAGGAAGAGGAAGGGGTAGAGGAAGGGGCAGAGGAAGGGGCAGAGGAAGGGGTGGAGCGAAGGGTAAAGGAAAAGATAATAATGAAGAGGTGCAAAATAACAATATAGATACAGAATTACAAATGTTAAAATGTCCTACCTTTGATCCTATTCAGAATGTTCAACCACTTCACAGAAGGTATGCGACACTTCCCCATGAATATCAATTAGGAATCGTTACCCTGCTTTCACTTTTTCAGTTATTTTTTACTGACAAACAATTGAATTCAATGGTTGTGAATACCAATACATACGAACAAGTAAAAGGTCGGGATCGTGGTCGTCCATGGAATCCGTTAACTCAAAATGAGTTAAAAATTTGGCTTGGGTTGATTATCTACATGGGAGTTCATAAAATTAGTGCTGTTGAATATTTATGGAATAGTGATGAAAAAAAAGTGACACATGAGATTAAAAGATTTATGTCAATGGTTAGGTTTCAACAAATTAAACGTTTTTTTCATATTTCCCCTTCAGGCGAACCTCATCCATTTTGGTTTTCCAAAGTCGAACCACTTGCATCACATATACAAGATGCTGTTAAAAACTTTTACGTTCCTAGCTCTAATGTGTCTGTTGATGAAATGGTTGTGCGTTTCTCGGGTCGAAGTGCTCACACGGTAAGGATGAAGAATAAACCAACTCCGGAGGGTTACAAGATTATTTCACTATGTGATCGTGGTTACACGTGGGCATTTATATTTACTTCACGCATTGAAAAGGATTCATCTTTAAGAACAATTCCCGGCCTTAATTATACTGGATGTATGGTCACGCATTTAGTTAGTAAACTTCCTCGTAATAAAATGTATCATGTGTATATGGATAATTACTTTTCCAGCATACCCCTCTTTAAATATTTATGTGAAAATGGCATTGGTGCTTGTGGCACCGCTCGCACTAATTCTGCCGGATTCCCTAAAGAATTAAAGAATAGAGAATCATCATTAGGATGGAACACGCTTTTGGGTAAGGTAGTAAATGACGTTTTGGCTATTTTATGGATTGATAATGGCTCAGTAACCATGTTATCTACAATTCATAAAATTTCTGGCGATAATTGTAAAATTATTCGTAACCGACGATGGCCACGTGAAACTAGTTCTAATGCAAGTGTGGTGCGTAATATTTTTGGTGATGCGTATCGGAAGGAATTAGCAATTCCACGAGTAATCGATGATTACAATCATTACATGAGTAGTGTTGATATTGCTAATCAACTCCGTGGATACTACAATTGTCAGCTAACAGTTAGATGTACTTGGCTTCCTTTATTTTTTTGGATCTTGGATACTGTGCTTGTAAACTGTGTACTTCTTCATCGTAAGGTTACTGACACAAATATTTCAAGCAAAGAATTCAGAAATAATTTAGCGTGGGATTTAATTAAAGATACTTTGGATAATAAATTGTCTCAAAACGAAATACCTTCTCAAGCACCGTCAAAGGAAAAGAGAGTTGCCCATGTCACCAAAAATTTTGAATTACCACTAACTCGTTTATTAGATGGAGATCATTTAGTCGAATGGAGAGAAAAAAGAGAAGCCTGTATTTATTGCGTTATTTATCACTACGTGGTGAAAAAGCAATTAACTATGATAACCCCCCACAGAGCAATTTGTAGTGTGCTAAATGTAAAGCACCATTGTGTTGCTCTAAAGCCAGGCCATATTGTTTTAGGGACTTCCATTCTAAAAAATTATAAAGACTTTTACATTAACCGCCTAAACTTGGATTAATAGTCCAATTTTTTTTTTCGAACTTCAATTTGAATACGGTATTGTTCTGTATTCATGGATTTTACTTCAATATTAAAAAAGAAAAAAAAATACAAAATAAATAAAGGAAAAATAAATAAATAAATAAATAGATAAATAAGATAGGTAAGGCGAAATAAATAAATAAAAGTGCTTGCGGCAAAAAAACAATAAAATAAATAAATAAAGACATGTAAGCAAAATAAGTAAGGCAAAGAAAAAAAAATAAAAATAAGGCAATTAAATAAATAAAAGTAAAATAAAGGTGAAAAAAGACTGATCTAAAATTTTGATACTCCGAATTGTACTGCAAATGAATAAGTAAATTTAAAAATAAATAGCACTGATGGGTTTGGACCATTTAACATTTTAACCACTGATCTAAATATGTTAACTTTGAATCAGTGTATGCATGCTTTAGGAGAATTTGTAAGGTGTGCAATTTAGCTAATAGTTCCAAAAAAAAAAGCATGACAACAGATTATCTTTATCAGCGCAGTAAAGATACTAAGATACTCTGAGTAAGTAGGTAATTCTTGATAGAAAAGGGCTGAATCGGAAGGTTACAAATGCAATTGATAAAAGGAGGTTCGAAAGAAGGTTCACAAAGGAACTAAAATGAAGAAGAAGGACTTCCTTTCTGAATGACGAATGGGTCACGTGAGCAAGACGGTAAACGAAACAACTTTGGAAGATTTTACAACAGTGAAAAAATTCTCAATTTTGTAATAAAATTCCCTTCAGCACTACAGAACATGTTACTAGACAAAAACCACTATTATTGTAACTAGGTTGCAAATGCCGGGATAATAAAATATCTATGACTTGGTTACGGCATAAATGACTTGGTTACGACATAAATAATTTGGTTACGACATAAATAACTTGGTTACGACATAAATAACTTGGTTACGACATAAACAACAATTTTCAGAAGGTTAGCAATTTAGTATGACCATATCTGTATAGTAGAATTTTCCAGGCAAATTTGCCTGTAAATGATAGATAGATTAAGGGATAATATCTCGTAATCCAATGGTCAGAATTTAGTGATTTTTACACCATTCGATCCGTCTCATCGAGAAGATTCGAATGGTACCAAAATTATTAATTTCTGATCACTAGATCACGAGATATTATAGTAAAAAAAATTCCAGGCAAATTTGCCTGGAAATGATCTACAGATTAAGGGATACAACTATAAAATTTATATAAAAAACTATATATAAAATTTTATTGTTTTTTACTTTTTTTTAAAAAAAATTTTTATAAAAATGATTAATTTAGTTTATTTTTTCTAAAATATTAATATATAAAATATTAAAACAATCAGTAGTATTTACTTTCTTAAACAAAATTATTGATAATATAGATTTAGAAATAATACTAAATATAAATATAATTTATACATATATTTTAAACTACTAAAAACTAGTAAACTACTATCTCTAAACTAACTAATAACTTATATTAATTCTTTATATTTAAGTTAAAATTATTTTTAATATAATTTTTTATTAAATATTTTAAATAAATAAAAAACAATAAAATTAATTCTATTTAATATAGTTTATAATTTTAAAAACTTGATACAAACTTATAACTGTAACTATTTGATAGTAATGTAACAAAAATTATATATGTTTTTTTTTTTAATTTTTTAATTTTTTTATTTTTTGTGTTATATTTTTTAATATTTATCTTTATACTTTTGTGTTTTTTTTATATTAGTTTTTTTTTAATCTTTTTTGTTTCTTTATAAAAAAATATTATCAGATTAATAATATCTTATTATAAAGTAGTAATCAAATATAGCCTTTAGTTTATTCTAATTTTTTATAAAGCTAGATGATTACTTATAAGGCTTATAGAAGTATTTGCAATATGCTAAGCTAGAATTTATATAAATTGTATATATGTATTTAAGAATTATAATAAAAATAACTAGCAAGACTACTAAAATAAAAAAAAAATTAAAGATGTTTTTAAAAATTATAAGCAAACTTTTTTTACTGAACTTTAATTTTATAAAACACAAAACCAATATATTTAAGTTTATAAAAAATTTATTCTAAAAAGCAAATTTTTTGTTATTAAAAAAAGGAAAAAAGAAAAAAATTAGTAACTGTTTACTAAATTAACTTCTTAGAAAAACTACTTATCTAAAACAAAAAAGCCTTTTTGAAGTTAAAAAGAACAACTCTTCTTGCTAATCACTTAAACACAAATTTGACAAAAAACAAAAACCAAGTTTATACAAAAATGGCTATCTGAACTACTCTGATAGGCTTAAATAAAAAAGAAGAGCATCTAAAAAAAGTATAAAAAAAGAAAAGGTAGCTAAAAACAAGCTAATTAGTAAGAAAAATAAAAAAAACTAAAATTTTTTTTTTTAAAAAATATGTGGAAAACAAAATTTTAGAGAATTGGTATTGACTTTGTATCAAAATCTGTTTTGATCACAAGAATGTAAACAAGTAAACAAACCAGTTATGTACAAACCAAGCAAGACATACATATATATAATATAAAACAAAAATATGAATACATTAGAAGAATGTAATGACAGTCTAATGACAACATATATCAAAAGAGCATACTGAGCTATTAACAGTGTACATAATGGAGTATTCCTTAAACAAGCAGATAAAACATATATAACACCCAATAGAGAAGACAAAATCGTCACTATGCTAACAGAACAGAATCCAAATAAGGTTGCACTATTAAGATTAACAAAAGAGTTAATAGAAGAAGCAAAGAAAGTGTAACCAAAAAAAAAGTTAAGCATAGTAGAACAAAGTAACTATGCAATAATAATAGAATCTGCTTTAGAACAAACAGATGACATATCAAAAGAGCAAATTCAACCAACAAAAATAGAATTAATTTAAGAGATTAGATAAGAACTAGTAATAGAAGTAGATGTAGAAGAAAGCAGACAATACAAGAAAAAAATACAAAAAACTAATTTAGCAGTTCAATAAAAAGAAATTGCAACAGTAAGTTTTAGTAATAAGAATAGCAAAATGAAAACATAACAAGTCTCGCAAAGTTAAAAGAAAATAGAAGAACACAAGCAAAAGAGTGCAAATGCAAATTGAAAAGAATCAAAATACAACATAACAATAGAAGAGACAAAAGCATAATATAAAATAAAACAAAAAATCAAGAAAAAAATTGAAATAATAGGAGAACTATAAGAGAAAAGTATGTGGGTGTTAAGCAAAAGAAATTGCAACTAATATAACAGTCTACTTGCCAATATACCAGCACATAATGTGCCAGAAACAATAAAAGAAGAATATATAAAATTTATCAAATGGTTACTAAAAAATAATAAGCATGTTAAAACCATTAAAGAAGTTTTCAAAAGAGGTAACTTGTGGATAGAGGTAGACTTTGATTGTAAATATGATAGAAATGAAATAATTCAAAGAATTAGCAGAAAAAAAGATGATTGGTATAAACTAATATCAGAAAAGCAAGAAAACAAAAAAGAAAAACAAAGATTACACAATGAAGAATACTAAAAAAAAAAAATGATGCAACAAAAAATAAAGAAAAGATATATAATAAGAAAAAAAACAAGACTAAGAAGAACTTAAATGATTACAAGATAAATGAGAAATCTAATAACAAAATATATATAATAATATAGAACTTGCCAACAGATATTAATAGAAAAAAATTAAAATATATCTGTAAATGATTCAAGAATGCCTAAGTAATAAGAATTAAAAAATCAAAGTACAAGACACTAGCAACAGTGCAGATAGAAGAAGCTAAAAAAAAAAACATCCTATAGGCCATATCAGTTAATAATGATAAACTAGTACAAATAACTAGAAGAAAAGAAAACTATGAAACAAAAGAAAAACAGAGAAAATATATAGCAAAGCTAACTGAATTACTCAGAAATACTTTAGAAGTCTTACTATTATGATGCCTAAGAAGCAAAAGTGTAAAGTTAGTTCATATTCCTCTAAATAGAAATGAAAACCAAAAAAAATAGCAATAGTTATGTTTGCAATAAAAAAAAACATGAATGCAGCCCAAATGAAACTGATTTTGTATAACAACTTCAGAGTTTATTGGATGAATAAAAGAAAAAAAGAAATAAAAAAAAGAAAAAGTCTTAAAGTAAAAAAAAAAAAAAAGTTAAGACAGATTTATCCAGATCTCAGATATAGAAGAGGAAAAAAACAGCAGAGAAAGACAAAGAAATAAGGCTTACTCAAACAATAATAAAAACAGAAATAATGTAAGTTGTGAAGATATCTTACTAAAAAAAAGAAGCAAGCCCCAAAATTAATACAGAAGAAATCAAGCAAGTGACACAAATACAAAAAAGAAAAAAGAAAAGGACCTTAAAAGAAGAATAGAAGAATTTGAAACACAAAGACAAGAAAAGAGTCATGTATAGAAAACATTTTAGAACAAATTTAGAAGAGACTAGAAAGACTAAAAGAAACAAAAAATATAGCTAAAGAGGGTCTAACTAATTGCTCCTAAGGGCATCTTAGTTAAATCTACAAACACAGATAAGAAAATTAGAAATTTTCTGCACAGTAAGAAAAGGGTTTTTGAAGAAAGAAATAAAGACAAATCTTCTAATCTAAAGAAAAAAAAAAAAAAAAAGAGAGAAAGCAGAAAACACAGAAACAAAATATAAAAGTCTAAAAAAAAAATAGAAAAAAAAGAGAAAAGAAATAAAAATTGCATGTTACAATGTTAATAGACTTAAAACCAGAGGTTGGAAACTAAAAAATCTGCTAGACTAACCAAAAAAAGAAGAAATAGTATTTCTGAACATAACAAAAACAAATATTATAGAAAAAGAAGAGAAATTTCTGTTATATAATCTTAATATAAGATTTAAAGATTACTGGGCAAGTGTAATATTGGACAAAAAAAAAAGATCAGGTATTGGGATTTTAATAAATGAAACCTGAGAAAAACATGTTAGAGCAGTTAAAAGATCAGTGAATATATAATAAAAGTAAGGCTATACTTTAAACAATTAGTATTAATAATAGTAGGTGTATATATTCTACCAAATAACAAAATAATCAGTAAAAAATACAATAAAAAATCATATAAATAGTAACAAATAGAAGAAAGAATACAAAAGTAATTATACTTAGAGATTTTAATTATATAGTTAACAACATACTAGATAGACTAAATCCACAAACAGCAAAATATAAAAGACTACCAATTTTTAATTAGCTTAAGAGGCAAGAGTTTATAAACTTTTTTAGAAACTTGCATCTAACAGAGAGAGCATATATATGGTCAAGTCAAGAAGCAGCAACAAGAATTAACTATATCTGGTTATTAAAGACACTTGCAACTTGGCCTTTAGGAAGCCAATATAGAAGAAGCAGAAAGCATAACAGACAGTAATTACAAGATACTAACAATGAATATAAGAGTAGAGCATATAATCATAAACCACAGCTGCACAGAAATCAAACATAAAGACCAAATGAAAACAATATACCTATATGAGAAAGTGAAACAAGAAAATTAGAAAGAATATGCTAAAGAGCTTTAAGTACAATTAAAGTAGAAAAAAGTACTGAAGCAATTAGAAGAGAATAGAATGAGCAATATGTACTATACAGATATATTAAACTGCATATGGAATGCAATAGAAGAAGTCATAATAAAAGTAGCAAATAAACAAATACCAAAAAAGAAAATATTCAATACAAAGTCAACAGAAGACATTACCAAAAAAAGTTACAACAGCAGTATAGGCATACAATTGAATTACAACAAATAATAAAAAGGGCAAAATCAAGAAAAACCAAGTAACAGAAAAAGAAGAAAAGGATGAAATAAACAATAAACTTAAAGACATTGGCAAAGAAATAGGAGTAGTATTACTAAAGCTATACAAACAATGGTCAGAAGCTTGGTTAGATAATATAAAAGGTTGGCAAAAAATCTTGAAAGACAGAAGAAAAGAAGAGTAGGAATAAGTACAAAAGAAACAAATAAAAAAAAATATAAACAGAAGATATGAAATAATTAAAACTAATCAAGGATAAATAATTGCTTGCCTGCTGAACAAGCCATATAAAAAGATAATTTTTAACAGATTTATAATTTAAAATAAAGAAAAAGTCAGACTAACAACAGAACCTGAGACTATCCTAAATGGTTTGACAAAGCATTTTAAAAACCAATTCAAAAAACAAAGAACCAAGCTAAAAGAAATGCCAAAAAAATAAAAAGAAGTATACAACTCAAAAGAATGAATTCAAAAATCCTGGTATAAAAAGTTAAAAGAAAAAATAAAAGAAGAAAAGTGGGAAGATACTTTAAGAGAACTCAAAGCCAATACAGCTTTAGGAATCTCAGGCATAAGCTACACTTTAATAAAATAAGCAGAAAAAAAATCACAAAAAATTTTTAGAGTTTTTGCAAACTTGGTTCTAGAAACAGGTGAAATGCCAAAGAAGTAGAAAATAGTACAAGTTTATCTGATTTTAAAAGATATAGACTGGAAATATAATCTAAACAATATTAGACCAATAGCACTAATTAAGACCTTTAAGAAGTTAGTTACAAAGGTGATAACAAGAAGGTTAGCCAAGATATTCACAAAAAGACAAATACTCAAAAGGCCAAACTATACAGATTTGTCTAGCAACTTAACAGAGCAACCAATATATATACTAAATATGATAATGGAAGAAGCACAAAAAAAAAAATAAAGAAGCATAGATACTTTTACAAAATATGAAAAAAGCATTCGACTCAGTTCTACTAGAAAGCCTGAAATGGGCTCTCAAAAGAGTTAAAATATTACAAAAAATAATAAAATATATTATCAACCTTTTTTGTAAATAACAACTTAAAGTACAGTAATTACAGCTTATGGCCTAATAGAAGAAATAATGACAGAAGATAGTATAAATCAAGAAAAGTTAATCTCTCTACTAATTTGGCAGCTTTTCTATAATCTGCTGTTAGAAAGAATTCAAGAAGATGATTATTAGGCTATATAGTAGAACAAGAGACATTAAGCAACACAAATGTTAATTGTATTACAAAATATAAACAAGCAGCAATTGCTTATGCAGATGATACTACATAGATTACAAAAAGCAAAAACCAATTGCTAAAAATTCTTAAAATTGCAGAGGAGTTCTTTAAAGCAAATAATATTGAAATAAACAGAGCAAAGTCAAAGCTTATAGTAATAAATTCTAGATAAAAAAAAAGATAGAGAAATTATATTTGAACAGAATAGAATAACAGAAAAACCAAAAAACAAAATTGTAAGATCATTGAGGATTTAACTAAACAACAAAATAAGAGAATCACTAGTTTGCAAAAAAGCAAAAGGAATAGTTAGTCAAACAGTTAAAGATTTCAGATATAAAAAAAATAACAATAAGCCAAATCACATATATAAACAATACAGTAATAATTTCAAAATTAGGATATCTATTGCAATTAACAAAGATGACAGAAAAGATGATTGACAGGATCCACCAACTAATAATATATTTGGCCAAACATAAGTGCAACATAATAAAAACTACAAACAATTGCACAATTGAGCACAAAGATTTAGGAAACTGTAAATCATTAAGTTAAAAAATAACAACAAAGCAGATAAATAGTTTATTTACAAAACTTAATAGAAAAAATTCTCTAGATGATCTAACAAAGTTTAGAATAATACAAGAGTACCAAAAAGTAGGCCTAATAAAAGATATTTGGAAGTTTAAAAGAAGGCCAGAAGAAACAATATATTGGAAGCACAACTTAGCTTGTCAGATAATAGCCAAGGCAAAAGAAATAAGAATAAATATTAAAGCAAAAAACTATCTGTAAAAAGTATATGATCATAGGACAAAAATAAGAGACTTAGAACTGAATCTTGAATAGCAAGTAGTGGCACAATAAATAAATAGAGCTTATTATACTTGAACAACTCATAAATATGAAAGGAGAGAGTCTAATTATATAAAGACAGTTCAAAAGCCTTCAAGAACTGTTATATAAAGAGAAAAAAGCCAAATGGTTCAATGAAATAGAAGAAAAAATGTTAATAATACAAACAAGCAGAGAAATGCACAACCAATTCAAGATTAATAGCTACAATACTTAGGCACTAATAATTAATTAGTCAAAGATATCTGAAAGCAGAAGAAAAAAAGAGTGGATTATACATAGGTCAAAACACAATCAACAATTCAGCAAAATATCAAGAAAAAGGAAAAGATTTTAGCTAAATATTGGCTTTTGAAAAAGGTAAAAGGAAAGATACACACTAAGATAAGCAAATGCAAAAAGTGTGAAAATGGAATGGAACAAATAACAGATAATTGTGAAAAGTAAATAAGATAGAACAATAATATAAAAGCAGTTTCAGAAATATTAATAGAAAAAGGCAGTAACAGGATTAATGCAATATCAGAACAGATACTAGAAAACAGAACAATGAAAGAATGGAAAAGAGAGGAAAGAAGACTAATCAGGCTGAAACAAATAGAAGAACTCAAGCTAGAATTAATCAAAAAGCAAAAATTAGATAGTGAAATCACAGCTTACTTAATAGAAGTTCTAATAAAAAACAAGATGAGAAACAAAGACAAGTATACATTTTATACAGATAGAGTATTATATAAAGAGAAAAGAGAAAATAGAATAGAAAAGATAGATATTGATTAGGCACAGATTAATAATGAAGAAAACTGATCAGAAAAAGAAATAGCATTAGAACTTAAAAGCTGACCTTTAGCAATAATAGCAGAATTTGCAGCAATATAGTTAGCAATTTTAACTGTTTCAGAAGAGAAGAATATAAAAGTATATACAGATAGTCTTGCAATACTAAGGAATATTAATAGAGCAATTCAAGGGTTAGAAGATGACAAAGTTCTAAAAAGAAAAATACAATGTAGATAATGAATATTGTGGACTTAGTCAAAAGCAAGAGTAACAGGATTGAACTAGTTAAAGTTAAGAGTCATAATAATAATAAGTGGAATAACAGAGCAGATGCATTCACAAAAAAAGAAGCAACAGATAGAATGGTAATATCTATAGAGAAGATCAAGTGTAACAGAATATAGTATAACCTAGAATAGGAAAACAGAAAAGTTAATATATCAACAAGACTTCTCTGCAAAATAGTTGCAAATACCAGAATTGAAACCAGTTAAAGAGAAACAAATCTGATTTGAGCACTAGAACTAGAAACAAAAAACACTCAATATAATTAGTCAAGCTTTTAAAAAAAGATGAATAGAACAAAAAGCATATACTGCATAACAAAAAAACTTAGTACAAGAAAAGCAACAGCAATCAAATACAAATAGACAATCTACTAACATTAGAAGAATTAAACAGAAAAGGACTAAAAATATATACAACAGATTGCCAAGTATGTCAAATAGATGAAAAGAAAACTCAGGCACATTTGGCAAGCTGCAGTAGACAAAAAAGTCTGTAAAAGAGAATCCAAAAGATAGCAATAGCAACAGCATAGAATAGTCTTAAAGAAAACAAAAAATCAGAATTCTACCTTGAGTGCTATATAAAGCAATATTTGAAAAAACAGAAGCAGAAAAAGTTATTAACAGAAGAGCATTTATAAAAGGGCTAACTATAAACAAGATAGAAAAAAAGATCAGACAGATTCTAGATAAACAGGCAACACAGAAATATATAGAAATAATAACAAGAACAGTATAAAATATATTCTATGACCAAGTATAGAGAGTTCAATAT
This sequence comes from Cetraspora pellucida, assembly GCA_910591915.1. Classification (NCBI taxonomy): domain Eukaryota; kingdom Fungi; phylum Glomeromycota; class Glomeromycetes; order Diversisporales; family Gigasporaceae; genus Cetraspora; species Cetraspora pellucida. The sequence continues at coordinate 1,345 of CAJVQA010001106.1, read as the reverse complement.
AAAAGAATGCAAGGATAGGAAAAGAAGATGAACATAACAAGCAAAATGAAAAAAGGTGCTCGAATTAAAAGAAAGTTAGAAAAAAGAACAAAGAAAGATAAATGAGCAAAAAAAGAAGAAAAAGAAAAAAAAATAGAAAAAATGAACTAAATGAAAAAAGAAGCTTGGAAGACAATTGATATGCTTGTCACAGAAGAAATAAGACCCTTTTGGTATAGCTTTAAGTAGTTAGATGAGCAGTCTATCTCTAACTAGATAGTGCAGCAAGTTGCACTTAGATACCAATAGGGTGGCTAAATAATGCTAAACTTAGATATTGGAAAATTCTATATAATTATAAATATATATAGTTTCAAGAATCTTAATAAAATACTAGTGTAACTGCTTAAAATTAAAAAAAAAAAACCTTTTTAAAAATTTTTATAAAATTATCAGAAAAATTAAAAAACTAATTACAACTCTAAAAAATTAATCAATCAATATGTAAATAAACAAAAATAAACAAATATATAAACTTAAATATATAAATAAACAAATATATATATATTTAACTAGAATAATAAATACAAATGTAACTATTTAAACAAAATATAATAATAAAAATAAATATTACTATTAGATTAGTAAATAGTTTAAAATTTTCTAAAAATAAAATATTATAAATAAATAAAACAATAACTAAAAACAAAAAATACTAATAGCAGATTTTAAAGAATTTTATAACTTAAATTAAAGAATATTAGCAGAAAAGCTTATTTGTTTAAGCAAACAAAAAAACATATTACACAAATAAATGAAGACATTATAAAAATTTTAAAACTAAGTGATTTAGTGCAAGTATATATTATAAAAATCCTAGTAAACAAACATAAAAATATATTTAGACATTTCATTAAAAAAAACACAATAATAAAAAAAAGATATTTAATAAATCAGATAAAAATAAAACATAAAAGCAATATGCAAGATATAATTTATAACAAATAAAAGCTTAAAATTAAAAAACAAAAATAAAGATAAAATTACTAACATCTCAATTAGCAATTTAAAAGTTTATTTTTAAAAAAAAGAATATATTATCAGAAAAAGATAATAATATTATAAAGAAAAAAAAACAAATAAATAAATAAAGAAGAGCAAATATTATTATAAAAACTATTCAAAAAATTTAAATAAAAAGGCCAAAAATTGGTAAAGCAACCAAGGAAGGTGTAAAAGTATTAAAAATAATACTTAGTTACTATATAAAAATTGTTTTTTATATATATTTTTTTTTTTTGGTATTAAGGTGAGGCCTTGCTTATATCTTTATTAGTAATTTTAGTTGTATATATTAATATACTAT
>CAJVQA010001105.1:0-27556 GCA_910591915.1 Cetraspora pellucida | reverse complement strand
TATTCATATTGACAAACCTTTTGTTATTTTACTATTATTCTGCTGTTATGCTACTGTTATGCTGCTATTATTTGGTGGATATAGAGTAGAATAATGGCAGTTTTTTTTTCTGTTATTTACCTATTATTTATCTTTTATTCATTCGTTTGACTTGTAGTAGTTGGTTCAGATATATTAAACCAGTTTTATTTACTCTGACTGCCTCTTTTTTTCACAATTGTATATCTATCAGTTCTTGTATTTTAGTACTATACCTAAACATTGTCTATAGTTCACTTTTTGTTCTAATATTTATTTTTAGTTTTCTTGCTTTGAGTATTGTAAAACATGCTAAGTTGTTCTTTAAATATGTTTTAATTTCTGGCTACTCCTCTGTTTTTATATATCTTTTGTTAAACCTGTTTTTTGGTAGCCTTGTGTTATTCTTAGCCTTATTAGCTGTCTAAAACTGTCTTGTTTTTTCAGTTTTGCCAAGAGCTACTCATTTGCTTTATAATTAACTCTTGTCACAATGTTTTACAGCTGCTAAGATCTTTGTATTCCATTATACAGTTTTTTATTGTTTTTTGCAGGCTGCTCTTTTGTTTTGCCAGACTTATTATTAGTTGATGTATTTCACTTAAGCTTCTATTTGACATTTTAGTTAGCTGTAACATATAGCTTAGTTTAGGTATTATTACCATATTGTTTATATATGCAATCTGACTCATTGTCATTTTTTTGTACTTTAGATCTCTTATAGTTTGGCTTACTATTTCTTTGCCTTTCTTTTTACTTGTATCTCTTACATTCTGTTGTTTAATTATATTTCTAATAAATGAACTATTTTATGTCTTAGTTCTGCTATTATCTTGCTTTTCCTATATATTACTACTTTTTCTTCTTTTCAGACTTTCATGTTCATTATTATTAATTTTAACTTTAATCCATTATCTCTACATTATTCATTCCAAAAAACTCTTTTGCTATTCTAAGATCTCTAACAATTGCTTTTTACTGCTTGCAACCCACATTGTATCATCTGAATATGCAATTGCTACTTGATGATATCTTGTAATATTATTGCACTACATATCTTTTTGTAACTGTTGCTCAACTGTATACTTTAAACTTTCTTTTTCTTGAATTCTCTCTAGTAATAAGTTATAGAAGAGATGCCAAATTAATGATAAAATTACTTCATCTTGGTTTATTCCATCTCTTGCTATTAGTTCTTCTGTTAGGCCATAGGCTGTAATTATTCTTAATTGTCTTTTGTGAAAAAGATTCAATATATATTTAATTGTTCTCTTGAGTATTTTAACTCTTTGCAATACTAGTTCAAGACTTTCAAGAGAGATTGAGTTAAATGCCTAATTCATATTCTGTAACAGTATCTATATTTTTTTATCTTTTTCTTTTGCTTTCTCTATTATTATATTTAAAATCTGTATTGGTTGTTTTGTTGAATTTTCTAGAAGGCCTGCAAAGTTTGGCCCTCTAAGTATTTCTCTTTTTATAAATACTTTGGCAAGCCTTTTTGTTATTATCTTTGTTACAACTTTTCTAAATGTTTTTCAATACTATCAGATAGATATTATTTAAGCTATATTCCTATTTTACATCTTTTGGTATAGAGTAAACTTGTGCTATCTTTCACTTTATTAGAATTTCTCTTATTTTTAAGCATAGGTCTGTAAAGCTTTTGAAGACTTCTTGTGTTTTCATTTTTGCTTTCTTAATCAATATATAGCTTATACCTAAAATACCTAGAGCTGTTCCTATCTTTAACTCTCTCAGTACTTTTTCCTATTCTTTTTTCTTAATTTTTCTTTTAACTTCTGTATATCATTTCTTTTTAATGCTTTCTCTTGGTTCGTATATCTCTTGGTTCATATATCTCTTTTCATTTTTCTGTTATTGCTTCTAATTTGGTGTTTCTCTTTCTAAATTGTATTTTATAATATTCTGCTACATTTGTCTTTACCTCTTCTGACTTTGTTATTAGATATGTTTTTATCTCTTCTTGCTTGATAATCCTATTAAGCATTATCTTTTTATACAATTTATTTAAAAGATTAGCAAGCATTTTCTCTTAGTCTGTTTTAATTATTTCACATTTTTTGTCTATATTTTCTTCTATTTACCTTTTTTGTACTTGTTCCTAGTCTTTTTTCTTTTTTTCTTGTAGAAGCTTTTGCCATTCTTTCATATCTTCTATCTAGGCATGTAACTAATACCTCTGTAATTTTGGTAGTTTTGCATCTATCTTGTAGCCTAGTGTTTTTAATTGTTTATTTGTCACACTTTTTTCTTTTTCTATTACTTCTTGGTCTTTTCTTGTCTTTGTATATTTGATTAATCTTTGTAGCTTTATGATATTTTTTCCTTGTTGTTGTGTTTTTTGACTAGTTCTTCTATTTGCTGTTGTGTTGTATATTTTTTTTTTGGGTATATACTTATTGGCTGCAGTAATAATTGCTTCTTCTATAGTATTCTATATATCATTTATTTTGTTTATATGTTTCTTTATATCTTGCACTTCTGTTTGGATGTTTTTTAGACTTTCTTTTACTTCTAATTACTTTTGCAGCTTTTGTGCATAAGTTTTCCAATTTTCTGATTTTGTCTAATCATATAGATATAATGTTCTTAATTGTTCTTTTTTTTTACTCTCTGCTTTACTGTTTTTTCTTATTATATATTTAATTCATATTTTTGCAGTTATAATTTTATGATTACTCTTTGTAATTTCTTCTGTTTCCTCAATGTTTACCTTTTGCAAACCCAAGACCAGTTCTTCTAATATCCAAATATAGTCAATTCTTGTTGCAGCTTTCTTGTTTGACCATATATAATTTTGGTTTATTGGATACATATTTCTATATATGTCTATAAAGTCTTGTTTTCTCATCTAATTAAAGATTAATAGTCTTTTAAAACTTGCTGCTTGTAAGTGTTGTCTATCTAGTATATTGTCTGCTATATAATTAAAGTCACTCATAATCATAACTTGTGTTTGTCTTTTCTGTTTGGTAACCATCTCTACAATCTTTTGCTGAATGTTTTTCCTATTGTCTTGTTACTTTATAGTATATAGACTCTTATTATTACTAACTCCAATTGTTTGAAGTACATTATGACCTCTATCATGTATTCACTTATTTTCTTAACTGCACCCACATGCTTTTTCTATTGTTTTTCTATTAAAATTCCTACACCTGATCCTTTTTTCTTATCTTCTGCTGCATTTGTCCAATATCTTATATAGTTTTTGTTTAATACATATATTAGAAACCTTCCTTCTCTTTTAGTAATATTTGTTTCTATAATTTTTAATATTACAATTTCCTCTTTTTCTGCCTAACTAAGCAGATTTTCAAGCTTCCACTCTTTGGTTTTTAGTCCATTAACATTATGATATACTATTTTAATTTCTTTTTATTTCTCTTTTAATTGGTTTTGTTCTATTTCTATATTTTCTGCTCTTTTTTTTTCTTTTTTTGGTTTTTTTTTCTTTTTGGTGAAGAGTTATGCTTTTCTCAAATATTTTTTTTTCTCTTTGTAGAAAACCTTTAAGCTCCTCATCTGTTTTTATTAGTTCAACTGAGGTGCCCTTAGGAGTAATCAGCTAGGCCATTTTCTGTTTCTAGCTATATTTTTTCTATTGATTTGTTTTGTTGAACTTCGAGTCTGTCTAATTTTTCTAAGATTTTTTGAAGCAAATCTTGTATTTGTAGTTTGAGATTATCTTTTTCTGTTTGTTTTATTTGACTACCATCTTTGCTTTTGTTGTTTTCTCTTTTAGTCATTTTTCTTTTATCAACCTTCTGCTCTTCTTTATTTATGTTAATATATATATCTTCTGTATTTGGATGTCTTTAACTGTTATTATCTTCTTTCTTTCTATTTCACTTTTTCTAAAAGTTTTTTCAATATAGAAGGTGGTTGTTAAATCTTATTGGTTTGGATTGTGTTGTTTTCATTTTTTCTTTTGATGCAAAGGTGATTGTTACTGCTCTTCTTTGATTTTTATTTCTGTTAGATGATATGTAAACTGATTTTGCTTTCTTGTTTTTTGAGCAGCATAGTAGCAATACTTCTGAAGCATTGACTAGGAGTTCTGTTAGTCTTGTTGTGAACAAGTTTTAAAGATCATATTGAATGTAATTTTCATTACCTTTGGTTACTCTTATCAACTTATAAATACTAATTAACAAAGTTCACAGAATGTTCTTATTAGTAAGTTGATCTGTTTGAACTATTGCTAATGTCTTGTATTTAGATCTTTTAATGCTTATTATTTGTATCTTTTTGAAGCTTTTACATATATGCTTGATTTCCTCTACATTGATGTTCACAGATAAGTTCCATATTGTAAAACAGATATAAATTAATTTTATTTTTTGTTGTAAACAAGTCTTTTTTCTTTTTATATTCTTCTTTTTTGAGTTGGTTTTTTTTTTTTTGTTATTTTTGACTTGTTGTTTGAGTTTTGATTCTTTGTTTCTCTCTTTTTCTTGAATAAGCTTGAGCTATTCACCTTACTTTTCTTGAATTCTGTTTATTGTTGCATCTTAACTATATTCGCAATCAAAGTCTACTTCTACCTAGTAGTTTTCATTCTTAAAAACTTTTTTAATTGCTTTAATATGATAGTTTTTGCCCAAGATCCATTGCACATATTTTATTTTGTTATCACTTGTTTGCCTAGCAAAATATATGCAGGCATGTTTGACTTAAAAAACATGTTCTTGTTATATACTCTATTTTCTGGTAACATTTGGCTATGCTCAATTGTGTTAATATAAATTGGATCTTCATAGATCATATTTTCTTCTTTTAATTTCATTATTTTTTTGTTAATATTTTCTATATTTCTTTTAATATTTTGGATCATATTATCTTTTAGAGCTTCTGTGTCTTTCTTTATTTTTTTTCATTTTGTTTTTTCTGTTTTATTTGATTTGTTTATAGGAGTTTGGTTTGTGCTTGATAAAGAACTTTTTTGTTGTATATCTTGTAATATATTAATGTTAAGCTTATCTATTTGACCAATAATTTCATTTATCACTTGGGTTGGTTTTTCTTAAAGTATTTCTTTTCTTATTACATTTTGATGTCTTTTTTTTATTATTGATGTTTGCATTTTTTTCATGCTATTTAGTTTTTCTATTCTTTTTATTTTTCTTTCTTTTTTAAGTATTTCTTCTTTATTCATATTTGTAATATATTCAGCTAACTTTGGGTTCTGATTTATCAGTCTAAGTTTTTGTACCTATTCATCTATTATATCTTCTCTGAGTCAACTTAATTCTGCTAAATTTAAGACTTTAAGAATTTGTCCATAAAGTAGTATATCATTTAATGTAATATGATTTGAATTGTTTATTATTAGGTTTTTTGCTATGTGTTCTACATTGCTTGATTCTTTTGCAGACATTGTTAAAATTTGATTCAACAATTCAGAATTTAAATATCTTTGATTTTTATCACCTGTCTCTTTAATGTAGTATATAATGTCTGTGTCATTAGTCTGATTTATTTGATCTATTTGTTGAGTTTTTATTTTGTACAATTTTTCTTTAAGTTGTTCATATGCACTTTGCATTATGCTACTATTTACTACTAGTTTATCTATCTATTTTCTAATTAGGAATGTGACTTTGTTGTTTGTTGTTTATGGTTGTTATTTAGTTAGTTATATATTTTCTTTCTATTTTTCAAGGTTAATTATGATTTCTTAAACTTTCAAGTTTTATATTAAAAAAAAAGAAAAATTTTCTAAAAACAAGTTTAGTTTGTTAAAGATATATTTTTTAGTATTACACTTCTACTATTGTTTATATATTTTTGAACATAAACACTTTTTTCTTAAGGGCTCAAGAACTGTTTACTATTTTGTTTTGATTATATTTTATGCTTTGTTTGTGCTCTGCTTTAAAACTAAAGATTAATAAGAAAAGTTTTTTTTTTTTTGTTAACTCTATTCTTAATTAATAATATCTTTTATCTAAAAATTCATATTTATTATTTTTTTAATTAATATTTATTTTTTAATTTTAGTTTTTATAATAATATTATTAAAAATTCATATTACTTTTTTAATTAGGTCTTTCTAAATGAACTTTAATTTTTTTAATTTTATATATATATAATCATAAAGATTTATCTTAGATTTGCATTACTTAGTACTGATTTATATTTCTCTATATAACTAAGATTATACAGATACTTTATAATCTATCAGTTATGGTAATATAACTATAATTACAAATATCTTATCTTAACTGATTAATAAAATGTTATTATTATAATCTAATATATTATATAGATAATTATTTAAATTTTTATTATTAGTAGATTTTGAACTTATAACCTATTACTTGAGGAATTGATAACTTATTTATTTTATTAAGTTGATATATCTTTTTTTTTAATATTATAAATATATAATATATTTAAGATTTTTTAAAAACAGAAACCTAAGAATAACTCTTCTTGTAATTATATTAATAAATAACTCTTGACTATAAACTGTATTAATACTCTCTTTCTAAAGTAATTTTTATAACAAGATTTATTTTTTTCTTAGTAATTGAAATAAAATTATTATTATTATATTATCTTTTCTAAACTGCTTTAAAGAAGAATATAATTTTTTAATAATATCAAAATAGAAGCTATACTTTTCTCTTGAATACTATATATACTCTTAAAAGATTCTTTGTGCTGTATCATTATTATAGTATGAAATTAAAAAGACTTTTACCTATAACAATATATTATCAAATCTCTTATAATATTATTAATAAATATTTTATTTCTAATTTTACAAAAAATAATATATAAATAAAAGTTGCTTTGTTATTTGTGTTTATAAAGTTTTATTTTTTAAATAAAAAATACAATTTATCAAAAAAAAATTTTAGGCTCTTATTATTTTCTTCTATCTTTATCAGTTAGATCAACTTCAAATTATTTACTTTTAGCTTTAACAACAATTAGATCAACTTTATCTAATAATAAACATAATTGTCTTATAAGTAAAGTATTTCAAAACTTGAATTCCTTTTGCAAGATAAATCTTAATGCTCATTTGAACTTTGAATAACTTATATAACTAGTGAAACGTTATGGTTTCAAAAAGTACTCTAAAGTGTATAAATAAGTTACCCGGGCTTCTATAACCTGTTGGTAGTTTGCAATCTAACGATAATCAGGTGATTGTAAATGTGATCTTCGATCTGATCTTTTTTTTTGCATAATTGAAACAATAGGAGATTGAGGGAAAAATTTTTACCGAATTACATATTTACCTAACGGTATGCGCCATTTACAAACGGTAATATATAGATCCTATCAATTGTGAATTTATATTATCGTCGTTATATATACTGTAAAAATTTCAATTGCGAATTTATTAGCAAAAATCATAGTGAATTTTCTTATATGTGAAGGTTACCTACCAAATATGAGTGGTGATGATTTACTACATGTTTTCATTCTCATGCACTCATATGATAAATTCATGGCGCAAGATATGCGAAAACGGGATTCCGAGAAATATGTATTAAGGTAAAAAATTTTCTACAAAATCTATTGCTATGCTTAATTTAGCTATAATAGAAAAGTGGGGTATTTTTATTCATTTTAATAATTAACTATAAGAGATCGGATTTGCGAGAAAATCGGATGGCGCAAGTCTGATCATCAGCTCATGAGATGTCTTGAATAATAAGGTAAGAATATTATCGTTATGACGAATTAAAATCTCGTGATCCTATGATTATCAGATTTTTAATTATAACGATATACAAATGAAGTTTAAAAATCTAATGATAACTTTGATATTTATCATAATATGCATTGATTAAGCTTATGGTTCTGGATGGTAACCTATTTATTGATAATAAATTACGTGAACAAATTTCTATACTTCAAATGCATTGTTACACAATATATACAAATGTTTTATAGAGTTCTAGGGCCGAGGTAACCTAATTTTTAGTGTAACTGGTGATTATAATTTCCACCCACCCCACAAATTAAAATTTTCATATTTTCTCGACCAAGTAAACCCCCAAAATACATATTTTTAAAAGTTCCAATTGCTATTTTTTTTTTTTTTTTTGGTTTTTTTTTTTTAAGTACTCTATGTACAAATCATCATAAAAATAAATCATTGGTTTCTTTTCTTTGAGAAATAAGTTCATAATAAAAATCATATCAAAGGAAGTATGAGGAAAAAATAATTATGATATCATGATTTTCTCTCATGAGTAGAATACAACATATATATATATATCCAATTGTATTTCCATTTGGGAAGGAAAAAATGTTTTTTAATGTCACAGTAGTAATAAAAAAGTTTGTAAAGCATAGGCATTAAAATAATGGTGTTGGTAAACAAATGAGCGAGTTGGTTAAACAAATATAATAATATTAAGACGTATATATCTATATGATTATACCGACTGGGGAACGCCCGGAACAGGCGGACTGTGAGGACCGATAATACTATTAATAAAATAAATAAATAAATTAGTAAATTTGAGATGATAAAAATTCACAAATCCAAAGTACCTAGGTCGCTTCTTTGTCTTTGACTGTTGCTGTTGCTTCGCATCAGGTGGTTTAAGAAGCTCGAAACTGCATAAAAGCTCCTCATTTACGCTCATCACAGCCCCGTAATTATCAAATTCACCGCAATAATTTGGAGCAGAAAATACAGTAACCAATGTCCTTTCATTGAAGAATTCATAACCGTCTTCTACTACCATATGTGCACGGCATATAAGATCGAAATCATAACGTTCCAAAAACTCACGGATAATAGTTTTTCCAAAACAAAAACTAACACCTCTCTCATTGTCCTCCCAGTCAACAGCTGTTTCTGATGGATCAGACCATAAAAGATCATTAAGAAGACCATTGTCTGGCACATCAGTAGGACGCTGAATACCCCTAATTTCATTCATAGAACTGAGTGATGGAGATAGTCCACCGTGTACACAAAATATTTTGTTGGCTACAATTGCCGCGATAGGAATACAATTAAATACATCGACAAAAGTTTTCCATGTTTTGACGTTCGACCTACGTTTACATTCATCATAGAATCCATAAACTTACGTAAGAAAAAAAAAGAAAAAAAAGGTAAACATAATTAATTAAAAATTATAAATGATTAAAATTTTATATGATTAATTAATTGATATTCTCTAAAATAATTTCTAATTGGACTTATTGTATACCCGTTACCCGAAATAAACTTAAATGATATGAAACATATTATTTTAAAAATGGTTTATCCTTCGGATAACAGGTATAAAGATTATAAGACATAAATTTATGCAACAACATAGTCAAAAGTGACATTTAAAGTTGATGTAATAAATATAAATTTATGCAACATTTGTCACATAAGTGACAAACAAAGTTGGTATAAAATCATTTACCTCTAGTTACATTAGCACATTCATGATTCCCCCGTAACAAAAAAAAATTTTCAGGAAATTTAATTTTGTAGCAAAGTAATAAAAGAATAGTTTCTAAGCTTTGTTTCCCACGATCCACGTAGTCACCCAAAAATAAATAATTAGCCATAGGAGGATAACCGCACATTTCAAATAAACGTAAAAGATCAGAATATTGACCATGAACATCACCGACAATTTTAACAGGGGGTGAAAGCTCAATAAGGGTTGGTTGTGATAAAAATATCTCTCGAACAGATTGACAGATTGCATTTATTTCATTATTTTTGAGACATACTGTTTTAGAAACTTTATTAGAAGAACCAGCGTTGATTAAACGTCGTATCATATCATCAATGTCGAAAGATCTTGGACGATCCCTGGTAAAAGAATTTGGAATACTCCCATTAGTGGGGGTGACAGGAGTATTAAGACCGTTTAAAGAAAGTTCATTATTGTCTTCATTTGTTCGCATGAGAATTCTCTCCATTGGTGTTGAAGGTGAAGATGGTGAGATCGGAGAACTTTCTTCTGAATTAGGTGACATATTACTTTGAGAGTTATTAGTATCAACAGATAAGAGGTTCCTTGGTAGTGAATTAAGAGAGCCAGTATAATGAGAATATCCATTCCCATTCTCTTTCAAGTCTTTCGCACTTTCCTTGTCATTTATAGAACCCTCATTGATTTTAGATTGGCTTTGTATGTTCAGGGAGAAACGTTTCTTGGAAGAATTATTACCCATTGTTCTTTTGTTGTATTACAGACGATATTTTTGTTTTCGAAAAATTTAGTATTATATATATAGACAAAGATAGATATATATATATTAATATTATTTTAATGTCCGTTAATGTCCGTTAATTTCTTTTAAGATATTGAAAAAAAAAAATTAATGTTTCGGTTTTTCAGTTTAAATGAAACAAATATTAAGTTTATAGCAATTTGTATTTTAAATGTTAGAATGGTACGAGCATTCAAAGATACTTACTTTCGGTTTAAATAATTTACCAAAAGTAAATTTAAATAAATTCCGTCGGCGTTATAAAAGCTATTGTACAAAACAGTATGCTCAAAGAAGGAAACAACTAAATCTTTATAAAATAAAAAGGGCTAGTGTTTTTCGCTAAAGAACTTCTTTAAGAGATAACGAGGTAAAACCGAACTAAACAGCTATAGTTTAAATAAATGCAACAAATGAGCTCTCCCTATAATGCTCAAAGCGCATGGATTCTACAAATGTTTGTAGTTTGGCGAAATGACCTTTTGTTGTTAATATAGATTATGTGCGGAAACTTCAAAAAAGAAAAGTACAAAAGAGTACAAAAGTAGTATATTCGAGTTGGTTTATTATTGTAATTATAAATACAGAGTACAGTGTAACAACGAAATAACTTTACATATTTTTTTTAAGAACTATATTGAAGGTCAAGGCAAATAAATGCCGAAACAAGAAAAGATATTGCACTAAGAAGCATATCTTATTCCGTATATATTGTATATATATTTGATATATACACACTTGGTATGATGACCAAAGTGTCGAATGATCTATCGTTTATAGCCGAATTATTGATATAATATACGGTAACTCGCATACAGTGAAATGCTATATATAACTAATGAACAATTATTTTCGCAACCTATTTTTTTATTGATATACCTAAACGGCTTTCTTTAAAGGATAATTGACCATTAAAATGAATTAACGGCGCGGAAGTTCTAGGCTTCAGTCTCGCAGATCTTCAGATTCAAATACACGTAATGGTAAGTATACCAAAGATTTATGGTCCGATCGGCGAATTTGTTGAGTCTCATGACAATAGACCATATATTTTTATGACACTTTTGCATTGTTTTAGCTTAAGTGGTTAAAGTAAATTTTACAACTAAAAAACTTGTTTGTAAATTCAAAAAAAATTTTTTTTATGCAAATTAATTACGTTTAAAAATCTCAAGTAATAGCTTTTTTTTTTTGAAATTTATTATGTAGAAATAACCTACTACATACAGTACATACAGTATTATTTATTACTAAAGTTATCTTCCTCTAATGCAGGTTTAAAGTTCTCTATCTTTTGATCACAAACACAAAAAAATTATCGTATTTTAAATGCAGTTGCTCTCTAAATGCAGATTTTTGCATATGTCGTATTTTTAAAGAAAAAAGTTATTTTACCTATATAATCAATTGAAGTTTATTTTTATTGGTCGGTTATTTCTATTGAAAGTACTGTTGCACAATAGAAATAGGATTTTCATCTAATTGATACCTAAATTTTTTGATTTCTTGGCATAGACGAATAGATCGACCGAAATTCAGGGTCGGAATAAGCCGGAATTGCCAAATTTCTTCACAAATCACCCAAACTTTACTAATAAAGTGGTAACTCATGTACTAAGTAATGTTGCCCAGATGATAATATTTCATTTTTTAAACAAATCAATAATTAAACATTGATTCTCTTTTTAAACCTCACGTACGTACCGGTACAGTTATAATGTGACAAGATCTTTAATTTTGACTAATCAGAATTCTACATATTTATAGACGCACCTCAATTGACATTAGTGTCCATCTCAGACCGTATTGTATTATTGTTACAATGACGACAACTGGCGACATGTAAATTCACATGCTATAAATTAAATTATCGTGTATTAACGAATATCTAAGTTATCTAAGTTTGCACAGCAATAGATTGAAGAACTATCAATTTAACTATCGATTGTAAGTATTGTAAATCAAAGCATGCAATAAATTTCCTAAAAATATACATAACTTGGATAATTTGAATAATAGTGATCTCTAATAATTTTTCATTCATTTTCAACAGATATTTCCGCCGAAGATGAAAATGATGAATAATTTTTCCACTTGAATAAGTATTCTTTAAGCTTAATATAAAATTCTTTAATTATCAGAATAATATCTTGATCTAACCAATCTTGTAGATGTAGAATCTCTTCAACAATTTCTTTTCTATGCTCTTGGTGAATCAAATTTAACATTCGTAATTGGATTCCTCTCTATAATCGTCTTCATTTAATGTTAATTTTTCGAGTTCGTCCGAAAACCAAGGTGCTGGTCGATAATTCAGATGAAGAACTACTATAGACCCATTTTAAATTTCTCATAATTTAATGGTGATAATAACTTTTCTTCTGATTTATCAGAAGATTTTGGTATTCTACTAAGTTTCTTGGAATCAATAGTAACATCTTGTGACGTTAATATGAAATCAAGAATTGTTGACATATCGTTTTCCACAAATCTGGCAAGGTAAAATGCCGCTGATACTGTTCCAGGATAACAGCCCTTTCTATTCTGATATTGTGAAATTTCTAAATTTAAAATAATATTTCGTGTCCCCGTTGTACTACTAAACGTATTCTGCGTTTTCGATTCACTGGATAACATGATGTGTTGTGAATTATCTGTGTATCCATTGATATATATTTGTGGTTCCACGCGTTTGCTGCATTTGACTCAATCTTCGCTTCATATATGTCTCCAGGCTTTTGGACTTTGGCATACACATGACTGCCACTGGTGGACCAAATTTTAATCAGTTTCACTTAAATAAATATATATATAATTTTAGATTTGATTACTTTGTTACTTTAGTTCCTGTTTCGTCAATGAAATATGATAGCGATCTGTTTTTACCCTAATAAGAAATTTAACAGGTTTATACGTACGACTCTCCTCGGAGAATAACAATGTACTACCTAAATTTTTAAATTCTTCAGAGACTACTTTCGTATATTCTTTTAACGGTTTCCCACCTACCAATATTTCAAGATGATATTTATTGTCCGGGAGGACTTACATTTCAAGTCTTCAAGTCATTAGCAACATTTTGTCCGTCCGTCTGTCTGGAGGCCTGAGCAGAAATTTGTCCACCTGTCCGCCCACGTGACTAATCATAAAAATGGTTGGACAATTTTTTTAATTCGCTCCGGATTTACAACAGTACCTGTTTCCAGTTATAAATCATTCTGCACCGGGTACGTGTCATTTCACCAAGTTTATTTCACCGACAACTATTTCACCGACAGCCCATTTCACCGACTAGGTTTTTTTTAAAGTTGCACTAACATTAACTCTAATTCCAACTGACCCTAACGAAAATGACCAGAATTACTTTGTCGGTGAAATAAGCTTGTCGGCGAATTGACTGTCGTTGAAATAGGCTGTCGTTGAAGTGATTGTCGGCGAAATGAGCACCACCCGCTGAGATATGGGCTGTGAAATTAAAGGTATTGATTTTTCTTAAAATGTCAATCTGC
This sequence comes from Cetraspora pellucida, assembly GCA_910591915.1. NCBI lineage: Eukaryota > Fungi > Glomeromycota > Glomeromycetes > Diversisporales > Gigasporaceae > Cetraspora > Cetraspora pellucida. The sequence continues at coordinate 13,805 of CAJVQA010001105.1, read as the reverse complement.
AAATGACGTCACGCGAAACAAATATCAGTAATATTTAAGACATACAATAGCGATAGAGCATGAATTCATTCAGAATCGTAATCAGCATTTTTTCTTGTTGACTCGTTTAATTCATAAATGGTGCAGAGGGTGGTGCTCATTTCGCCGACAATCACTTCAACGACAGCCTATTTCAACGACAGTCAATTCGTCGACAAGTTTATTTCACCGACAGTCATTTTCGTTAGGGTCAGTTGGAATTAGAGTTAATGTTAGTGCAACTTTAAAAAAAACCTAGTCGGTGAAATGGGCTGTCGGCGAAATAGTTGTCGGTGAAATAAACTTGTCGGCGAATTGATTGTCGGTGAAATGGGATGTCGGTGAATTGATTGTCGATGAAATGACACGTACCCTATCTCAATGAATTTTAGGCTAATTCAATTATTTATATTCAAAGAATACTTGAGATTTAAGCTTTCTTTTTGACTATTGAATCATTAAAGTAGCTTCAAAATTCATTGATATGAGCTGTGAAAGTTAAAGTATTTTTTTTTTAAAAAAAAAGACAATCTGCCCACACGATCAAATTTTTATTCCCAGGTTAAGCTACTAGACTAAACCGGTAAGTTTTAATAGTACATCCTTATCGTCATATACATTATTTTCCTAAAATATGGTATGTATTTTCGGAATTGATCCTTTATTTAAATACCGTACTGTTTGGCCTGAACTACGTCAATTTTGGCCTGCATTATGATAATTTTGACCAGCACTACATGCAAAAAAAGGGGGCTTAATTTCGGAACTCCGTTAATTTAATTTATTGCATAAAATATTCTCCAAAAGTTTAGCATAGTGCTTCTAATTATTTTGGTCATGACTCATACAATAAATTTATTACAACTGGGTCAGTTTCGGGTCGTTCAGATCAACCCGACGGCATAACGGAAAAAACATCGTTACACGATCTTTCAATAGAATTTCTAACCTAAAATTATAAAATTATATCGATGAGGTTTTACTGACAATCACTTGGTGCATATTATTTGTAGTAAGCATATGTTTTAACAGATCAGAAGACAACTTCAATTAGACACAATTTAACAATACCCACTACTTATTTTAACTTTTAAATCGAAATATTTCTTTGAAGTACAGATTCGATTTCGTGAGCAAGTTATGCTATGATAAGGATTATCAAATACATAAAGAGCATCGGGTGTAGCGATATTGCCCAAACTATTCGGGACGTCCCAAATAGTGATGCGGTAGAATCATCCCAATGATAGTCGCCACATTACCGTAACTTGCTGCAACTATAGAAGTAATGTAGTTATGGCTATAAGACTGTAACTAGTCCCAAACTATGTGATGAGTAATATCACATGATTCGGAAATAGTTATAAGGCCAGTGTTTGATATATTTAAAAATTATGTTCTCTTTTGAGAATCAACTAAGAACATAAAATTTATAATTTGATATATATATTTTTTATCATTAAGAACAATAAAATTTTTACAAGAACATAAAATTAAATAAAATGTTCAGATATCTTTCACTGGTAAATACCTCAGGCGATATTATTCATCACAGTTGCTAATCAGGTGCAACAATATAAAATTAATTTCTAGTTTTAGCCAATCAAAGATCTTTCTAATCAGGCAATAAAACTGAACTTTCGTCATACTAATTTGAATTTAAAATTTTCTTCGGACTTGAAATAAGTAATGTTCAAATATTATCAGCAATGTTATTATACTACTACATCTTCAAAACGATGGATTGCAAGGCAAATACGAGATAAATATGTAAAAAAGGCTGCCCAAGATAATTTTCGTAAATATTTAACCACTTTTTACACTTTTATAATTAAATACTAATTGATACTTATCCGTTTTTATTGTACTAGGTGCTCGTAGTGCATATAAACTACAGGAATTAGATAATAAATACAATCTCATTACGCCTAATTCCGTAATTGTTGATTGTGGTGCTTCACCCGGAAGTTGGTGTCAATATATTTCTCGTAAAATATTTCCATCAAAGAATGTAGATGTGGATGTGAATGTTGATAATAGCTTAATAATAGCTGTTGATTTATTGCCCATTGATCCAATAACTGGTGTAAAAATTATACAAGGCGACTTTACTGAATTAGTGACTCAGCAAAAAATTTTTGATTTATTAAACAAAAGGCATGTTGATGTTATACTTAATGATATGGCACCTAATTTTACTGGAAATCATTTCGTGGATCACGTTAGATCAATGGTATATTAAATTAAACCTAGGTGCCGCACAAAAATGCGCGGCAGATCCTCGATTTTGATTGGTCAGTGACAAAATCTTGGCCCGCATTATACACAACTTGGCCGTATTTGATTTTTTTTTAATTCCAAAAATGAAAATTTTTAGGGTTGGGACCTGATAGTAAAATTAGCCCAGGAATATTTTCACTTAATGGGCGGCCGCCTAAATTTTTGATCGTCATCATTGGCCAACCAAAATCGTGAACTTGCACTTAGTTTAATGTAAAATAATTCGCTAATTTTTTTATGTATCAAGGAATTATGTGAATGTTCATTGACTTTTGCCGAACTTGTATTAAAACCTGGTGGTACTTTTTTGTGCAAGGTAAGATGATTCAAATCTATTACTCCATAAAGTTCATTCATTCATTCATAGGATTTATCAATTCTTTTTTTATTCCTAAAGTTCTTAATGGGTGAATCCGAATCTGAGTTTAGAAACAAATTGAAATCCAAGTTTAAAAAGATTCGTTATGAGAAACCTCATTCTTCACGAAATAAATCAACTGAAGGTTACTTTGTGTGTTTAGAATTTAATAAAAATGTCACTGATGGTATGACATAATCAAACAATTGATCCATCAATAAAATCATATTAAATAGCCAATTTATCAATTTTGATATTATAAAAAAACATTAATATTATTAGTATACATTTTTGTGCATAAGTTTTAATAGTAGACGCACTACATATATTAATACAAATCTGTTTCTGTGAAATCAACACTAAATCCTTGATCATGTAATAGTTTATTCTTAAGTTTTTCTCGCCTTTGCCTTGCTTCCATTTCCTCACGTTGTGCTAATAGGATCTCCTCTACAGGTACTTGTCGGAGAGGTAATTCATCTTCTTTGTCTAAATCCTTATTTATATAAATCAATTTTATAAATTGAATTTTTCACAATGAATTATAAAATGAAAAATAAAATCTTTAAAAACTTTACAATTTCTCCCAATAAAACTACATTCTCTCCTCTAATAATAAAAATTCCCCGAGGAATATCTCCATACGCGTCACCAACGTAGATTCGTTCTATTGTGTCTTGTAATACAAGATTTGCTAAGGGTTTCGTTTAATATACATTGATTAAATTTTAACAATGATTGCACGAAATTCAAGCGTAATTTTGAGCCGAAAATGGTTTCCTACCAAATTGATCAAAAGACCTTAATACACCAATGAGTTTGCGTCCATCACGAAGTACAACTAGCAGTTTCCCTTTTGCAGCCAATACCATTAATTCAATAATTTGAAAAGAGTAGCAAAATTTGTTTTTTTTTTATTAAAAATAATAAATACATAAATACATTGAAAAAAAGGTTGTGCAAAACCATGTAACAGGTGAATAAATTATGCCCTCCTAACTTACGATCAACACTATCAACCAAGCTGGCAGAAGTTGTAAAAATCTGTGGAATAAAATTATCCATAGTCTACTAGTATTAAATATGACACTATAAGTCTAGCGTTCGATAAGGTGTCCGTATGTTATAAGTGAATTGAAAAAAAAATCAGTCTGGAGTCATGGCAAAAAATTGAAATTCCACGATCCGATCTCCGAGCTTGAAATGTCATACAGACTTTCTCGTGATTGGTTAGTTAATACAACATACTATCGCTATACGTAGTATCTTGGGTAGTCTAAATGTACTTTGAAAAAAACATAATTAGGTTATACAAATTAATGTCATTGTTTTTATAACATCGGAGTTTTAAATAGACCAGCAGGTCATTTTTGAAAAAATTTCATATGGTGTTAAAAGTCTATACTAGAAAATAAAAATAGTACATATGCATTATATTATGAAAACAAAGTTATTAGATATTTTTATAAAAAGATATAGCATCTTAAAAATTCTTCTGATGATTACTTAGATCAAGCTTGCACTAAAAGTAGTTTGAAGATTTGTGATCTTTGGTTGTTTTTTTTTGGTATTAAGGTAAGGTCATGTTTTTAAGTCTTTATTAGTACATATTGTTATAGTCTAAACAATTTTATATTATATCTTAACTATTTAGAACACAGGACTTAGACATATTTATTTATTATATTATGTTTTACTTATATCTAATTTAGATTTTTGTTTTACATCTAATTATATTAAGTAACTCATATATTTTTTTTATATCTTACAATCTATTTTAACAACTTTTGAATTGGTTTACTAGGTTATTCATTTCTTTTAAGTTCTCATCTTTAGTATACCAGAAAGGTATCTCTTTATATATATCTCAAATTAGAAGCTTGCTATTATCACTAACTTTCTAATTTAAATACTGATAATACATATCTCAAGTTAGGTTTTTGTTACTATTATTGATTTGTAATCTTTCTAATCTTAGTATTATTTTTAATATGTTGTACATCTAATCTATTTTTTAAGTATTTTTTTTTATGATTTAGCAGAATTATATTTTAAGTGATTATAAATCAACTTCTTCTAGTCATTAATTATTGTAATATTTCAATTTTATTTGGTATAATATTTATATTGGTATATTTTACTTGTTTTATTACAGACTTTTATATAAATATGGTCAACATTTTGGTTTAGAACTTTTAGATATACAAAACAAGTTATATTCTTTATGCTTATAATTGTTTTTTATATTTAGATATTTTATAATATCAGAAATATTTTTAATCTTAAAACAGTTAATCTTTTATTACATATTTTTTTTATATTCTTTATTTTTTTCATTACTTTAATTTGTGTTATCTTGATATTAATTTTTCAATCAAGTATTTTATAAAATAAATATGAAAATATTAGTATTGTTTTTTTTTGATGTTAAGGTAATCTCTTGGGTCTTTTGACTTTATTTAGCAATAGTAAATATAATTCAGTAAACTATTACAAGAAAAGCATACAATTGATTATATGTATAATTTTTTTATATTATCTATTTAAAAAGTCTATCTAAAGGTTTCCTACCAATTGTTATACCTAACATCTCTGCTTAAGTATTTTATTTTAAACTCTCTAAATCTACAAATTTGCTAACTTCACTAAGTCATATCTGATGCCCAGATTATTGCTTTAATCTTATAACTATTTTATCTTTAAAATAAACCTCCAGAGCCTTCTGTATTTATTTTTACAGTTAACCTAGATATCACTATTGCAGAACTAACACTTGTAATTAAGACTTAACTATTAAATCACTATGCCCTTGTAGAGTTCACTTAGACTCTAATATCTACTTTATAGTATAATCTCAGTACTTTAATATATCTCTGTCTTTTTATTTATCTTTTTACCAAACTTTCAATTCAGATAACTTATGTAGAACTATGACTAGTTCATTAGTATATCAGGTTGGCCTGATATTCTTTTTTTTTAGTTTGTTCTAGCAGTCTAGTTGGTAATATCTCCAAAACTTCTAATCCAAAAGTTCTTGCCTGTCTGGCTATTATGACCAGATACTATAATCTTAGTATCTGTTTTTTTGAGCTAGCCTTTACAGTAAGGCTGTTAAAGATCTAGTTATTTCTCCACTTAAGTCTTCTTAAATAAACTTCTTGTTATCTAATTTTAATAAATTTATACAGTTACAAAGACTTATTTAGTGTTTGCATCATCTGATTTGTCAGTTTGCATAACTCCAAATAACTCCAACATTGTACAGATGCTTTATGACCTACCAGTCATGCTAGTGTAGCTGTCATTACAAGTATCTTAATCCAATTATTAGTAATATTTGCTATAATACAAATATTACATAGATGATTATCTAAATTTTTGTCATTAATATAATTTGAATATCCAACCTACTACTTAGAGAGTTAACAACCAGAAATATTGATATTGTTATATTTTTATAAAGACTTATTTATATAATATTTTATATAATAAAATCTTTTGTATTATTATTATTATATATAATATTTATATTTTACAAAATTGGTCTCTTTTTAGAAATTCTTATTTGGTTATATACTGTATTTGTTTTTTATTTACAAAATTTTATATTTAATTACTGTTTTTTTTTTAGATTATAAAAATTAAATCTTTTTTAAATTTTTGTTTTTATCTAAACTTGAATTATTAACCTTAATTATAGAAATATAAAAGCTTAACTGTTAAGCTATAGGACCTACATTTTATTTATAATCTTTAGTAAAAAATATTTTTAATTTTAGATAAAATAAAATTATTATTAATAAAATTTAATGCAAAATGTAGTGACTTGGTAAAGTGAATAAGTTGTTAATCCTTTAAGTGTTAGGTTGTAAGTTCAAAACCTACTAACAGTAAAAATTTAAATAATCATTTATATAATTTTGTATTACAACAATTGTTTTTAATAATTAGCTTAAAATATCAGTAATTATAATCATATTAGCATAATTGGTAGGTTATAAGGTATCTGTATAATTAGTTATATAGAGAAATGCAAACTGGCATTAAGTAATACAAATCCAAGTTAGTTCTTATACATATATAAATCTATAGAAATTAAAAAACAAAAAGCCTATTTGTAAAGATCTGAATAAAGAGATAATACAGATTTTTAACAGTACTACTATAAAGACTAGATTTAAAAAACAGATACCAATTTCAAAATAGCTAAACAAATAAGAACCTCTGAGTTGAGAGTCTCAAAGATACCACCAACTAGGCTGTCAAAATGAACTAAAGAAAAAGAATATTAAACTGATTTAATATACCAATAGACTAATTATAATCCTATATGGGCTATCTGAATTGGAAATTTGGTAAAAGAAGCAAAGATATACAAAAGTACTAGAAATATGCTATAAAGTAGATGCTGAGATTTAAGTAAACTTTACAAAAACATAGTAATTTAATAATTAGTTTTAATTACAAATATTAATTTTGCTATAGTAATATCTAGATTAGTTGCAAAAATGAATATATATATAAATAATATAGTAATAATTTCAAAGCTAAGCTACATGTTTTAGTTAACTAAAATGTTAAAAAAAGAAATATACAAAATATACCAACCAATGATATATTTAGTAAAACAAAAAAGCAATTTGCAAAGAACATTAGAAAATTGTATAATAGAATATAAAAATCTTGGCAGATATAGAACATTACAACAAGAGTTAGTAATGAAGCAAGTAGGTGGTCTGCTAGTAAAATTAAACAGACTAGAACAGTTAACAAAGCTATAAATAACATAAGACTATTAGAAAGCAAACTTGACAAAGAATATATATATAGAAACTAAAAAAAATAATAGTTAACAAAATATATTAAAAAAACAACTTAGCTTGTCTAATAGTAATAAAAGTATAAAAACTAAAAATAAATAAAGAACAGAAAGTAACTTATAAAGAATATTTAAATATAGCACTAAAATATAAGAACTCTTAGAAACATATTTGTGAAAAAGAAATAAAACTAAAATAAGTAAAAACAGATCTAATATATATAAATTAGCTACTTAACACAAAAGTTATAAAGCTAATCACATAACAGCAGTTTAAAAACTATTAAGATCAGTTAAGAAAAAATAAAAAAGCAGAATAGTTTAAAGAAATAAAGTCAAAAATACTTGAAAGATCAGTAAATAAAAAAGTCAAAAAACACTTTAAGACAAACAGATATAATATTCAAGCAATAAAAATAAAGTAGAAGTATATATCAAAAGACAAGAAAAAAAAGAAATAAATAATATATAGTGCACAAAATTACAGACAGCTTGAAAAGATAGTAAAGAAAAAAAAAAGATATTAATAGAACACTGGCAAATGCAAAGCAAAAAGAATAAACTAGTAACAGAAATTAGTAGATGTATCAAATGCACAGAAGAAAAAAAACAGATAAATAGCAATTGCTAACAATGTATAAAAGTAAATAACAAAATCAAGATAATTCTTAATATATTAATAAAGAAAAGTAATAGCAAAATCAAGTTAGCTCAAAAATAAATTGCAAAATAGACAAAACATATCAGAAAAATATAGAGAGAGTCTGCAAGCAATTTTTATAAGAAAAGCATACTGGACAATAAATAATATATATAACAAAGTCTTTTTTAATAAAGTAGGCAAAACATATATAGTACCAAATAGAGAAGATAGAATTGTAGCAATGTTCACAGAGCAAGACCCAAATAAGATAGCTTTTTTATGATTAGTAAGAGAAATACTAAAAAAGATTAAAGAAAAACAATCTGAAAAGAAGCTAAATATAATTATAAAAAGTCAAGATACAAAAAAGAAACAAGCACAACATAATTACAACAAAAAACAGTAAAAAATAGCAAAAATAAATCAAAAAGAAAGTATTAAACAAAATCAAGAAAAGAAGAAAACTACAAAAAAAAAACTTGAAAGTATAAAAAAATAACAAGAGTGAACTAATATAGCACAAAAAGAAAAATAGATAAAAGTAAATACAGAAATAATTAACAAAGTATTATTTAAACTTTTTACTCAGAAGCAAGAAGTCAAAAAACAAAAAAGAGTGATTAAATAAGAAGATATAGAAATAAATAACAGACAATTAAGATAAAACATGTTAGAAAAAAAAAGAAAGATAAAAAAAAAAAAAACAAAAGACAAAAAAAGAAATTGACATAGTAGAAATAGCATTAGAACAAAGTATATAGACACTAAACAGAAAAAATTTTGATTAAAACAACAGCTTAATCACCAATATACTAGCATACAATGTTCTTGAGAAAACAGAAAAGAAGTGTATAAAGTTTATTAGATAGTTTCTAAAAAATAATATACATGTAAAAGATATCAAAAAAGTATTCAAAAGATAAAACCTTTGAATAAAGTAGTTTTTGACTATAAAAATATAACAAAGATGAAGCTATACAAAGAATTAGTAAGAAAAAAAGTGATTGGTACAAGATGATACCAGAAGATGAAGAAAAGAAAAAAGACAAAAAAGAAAACTAAAAAGACTATAAAAAAGAACAACAAGATAAAGAAAAATATACATCAAGTTTTAAAAAAGAGAAAGTCAAAGAAATTGGTAGCAAAAAAGAACCAAACAATAATGAATATAAAGAAGAAAAAAGATTCATCAACAACATAACTTACCTAACAATTTTGAACTTATCAGCTAATATAAACAAAAGAGAAGTAGAGTATATTTGCAAAAAAATTAAAAATATACAGATAGTATGCATCAAAAGGTTTAAGTATAAGTCTTTAGCAGTAATTCAAATGCAAAGCATTGAAGAAGAAGACATCTTATGATCATTACCAGCAGACAATAATAAGTTGATAAGAGTAACAAGATAAAGAGAAGACTATGAAGCAAGGGAAAAACAAAGAAACATACAGCCAAACTAACAAAATTATCTGAAAATGCTTTAGAAGTCTTATTATTACAGTGTCTAAAAAGTAAAAGAGCAAAGCAGTGTATATTCTACTAAACTAAAATGAAAATCAAAAAAGAACAGCATTGATTATATTCACAACTGAGAAAGACATAAAGACAGTCTAATCAAAACTGATTATATACAACAATTTTTAAGTATACTAGATAAATGAAAGAAAAAAAAAGTCAAAAAGAAGAAGTTTTAAAGACAAAAGAAGAAGAAGCTAAAATAAATTAAACCACATCTCCAATGTAAAAAAAAATAAAAGCAGAAAAAGAAACAAATAGAACAGAACATACATAAGCAGAAAAGGTAATTAAAAAGATCTAAAATTAGAAGCTTAAATAATAGAAGAAGAAAGTAACAGTTTAAGATATAATATTAAAAACTGAAAGAGATATAAAAGTATAGATAAAGAAAAAGAAGAAAGCCTAAAGAAAAAGAAAAATTAATACAAAACACAATAGTAAGAAAAGAACATATATATAGAAGTTATGCTAGGCTAAATTTTAGAAAGACTAGAAAAACTAGAGAAAGTAAAAGACTCAACAGAGGAAGACATAGCTAAACACTTCTAAAGACATTTTAGTTGAATTTATGAATATAAATAAGAAAATAGAGAAGTTCTTACAAAATGAAAAAGAGTTTTCAAAAACAGAAAAGAAAAAACACATTCTTATTCAAAAGATAAAAAAAATAGAAAAGAAAAAGAAAAAAAAGAAACAGCAAAGATGATACAAGAACAATTAAAAGAAAGATAAAAAGAAAGAAGAAAGAAGATTAAAATAGTATGTTATAATATTAATGAACTCAAAACCAAAGAATAGAAACTTAAAAGTTTGCTAAGCTAAGCAGAAAAAGAAAAAATTACAATACTAGGGATCACAAAAACAAATTTTATAGAAAAAGATGAAAAATTTTTAATATAGACTGTAAACAGAAAATATATAAAATCTTGGTTAAGTGTAGCAAAAGATAAAAAAAAAGGATCTGGTATAAGTATTATAGTTAATGAGTAATAAAAAAAACATATAGATGCAATCAAAAAAATAAATGAATATATAATAAAGCTTATACTATACTTCAAGCAATTGGAGTTAGTAGTTTTAGGAGTTTATATACCACCAAGCAACAAGGCAATAAGAAAAAGCATTCAACAAAAAATAGTAAAAATAGTTACTAAAATGAAGAGACAAACACAAATAGTTATTTTGAGTAATTTTAATCACATAGTAAATAATGTTTTAAACAAAAAACATTTACAAGCAGCAAATTTTAAAAGATTGCTAATCTTTAATTGGATGAAAAAACAGAACTTTAGTAATACTTATAGAGAAATGCATCCAATAAATCAAGAGTTCACATAGTTAAATAAAGAAGCAACAACAAGAATTGACTATATATGAGTATTAGAAAAACTGGCCTTAGGTTTATAGAAGGCAGAAATTAAAGATGCAAAAGGAATTACTAAAAGCAATCATAAGATAATAAAAACAAAAATATGAATTAAACATATAATGACAAAGAATAGTAAAGCCAAAATCAAAAGAAAAAGACAATTAAAAACAGTATATTTATATAATTAAGCAAAAAAAAAGAACTAGAAAAAATATACACAAGAATTGCAAAAATGGTTAAAAGTCAAGAAGGTGCTAAAGAACATCCAAAAAAAAACAAGACAAGAGAAAATAAATAAACAGTATAAACAGCATATAGAATGTATTAAAAGAAGCAATTATTATGACAACAAGTAAGCATCTGTCTAAGAAAAAGATATATAATATACTGACAAATAAAAAAAAATAGTCAAAATAAGCAATATTAAGAAAAAAACATTGTAGAGTTGCAAAGATTAATTAAACATGCAAAAACAAGAGAAGGCCAAAAAGTAACAAAAGAAGAAAGAATCGAAATAAATGAGAAATTATGAATAATAGGAGGAAAAGAAAATGCAAAGCTGCCAAAATTATACAGACAATGGTTAAGTGCCTGGATAAAAGACATAAAAGGTTGGCAGAAATTGTTACAAAAAAAAAAGAAAAAAAAATAAGAACAAAATCAAAGAAGACAAATAGAAGAAAATATAGATAAAAGATGTAAAATGATTAAAACAGATCAAAAAACAATAATAGTTAGTCTTTTAAACAAATCCTACAAAAAAATAATACTTGACAAATTTATTAAACATGAAGAAAAATTAACAAATTTAAAATTGATATAGCAGAACTTTACAAGAAACAATTCAAAATGAGAGATATAAAAATAAAAAAAATGTTAAAAAAATAGAAAGAAGTTTACAAGTTACAAAAACATATTAAAGAGAAATAGTATATGAAAGTTGAAGAAAGTATAAAAGAAAAAAAATAGAAAGAAGTACTAAAAGAACTTAAAACAAGAACAGCTTCAGGCATATCTGGTATAAGCTACACACTAATTAAATAAGTAGAAAAGAAAACACAAGAGGTTTTTAGTGTCTTTGCTAATCTTTGTTTGAAAGTAGAAGAAATATCAACTAAGTAAAAATTATACAAGTTTTTCTGATATCAAAGAATACAAAGTAGAGATATAGCTTAAATAATATTTATCCAATAGCTCTGATTGAAACATTTAGAAAAGTAATAACAAAGATAATAACAAAAAGGTTTGCCAAAGTGTTTATAGAAAAAAAAGTGCTTAAAGGACCAAACTATGCAGGCCTATTAGAAAATTTAACAGAGCAGCCAGTGCATATCCTAAACATAATAATGAAAGAGGCAAAAAAAAAAACAAAGAAGTATAAATACTTCTGCAAAATATAAAGAAGGCATTCAATTTAATTTTACTCAAAAGTCTTGAAATAGCATTGCAAAGAGTTAAAATTTCTAGAAGAACAATAAAATATATTTTAAATCTTTTTCACAAAAGACAAGTATAATTATAGTCTATGGCTTAATAGAAAAAGTAATAGCAAAAGACAGAATAAACTAAAAAGAAGCAATATTACTATTAATATAGCACCTTTTTACAATCTATTGTTAGAAAGAGTACAAAAAGATGTAAGTCTAGAATATACAGTTAAACAACAAATTAAAGAAGAAATGCAATGCAATAATGTTACAAAATTTCACTAAGCAGGAATTACATATGCAGATAATACAACATAGATTGCAAATAGCAAGAGCCAGCTATTAAAGATCTTAGAAATAGCTGAAAAGTTTTTCAAGATAAATGATATAGAAATTAATGAATCAAAATCAAAGCTGCTAGTAATAAACACAAAGGTCAAGAAAGAAAAAAAAGAAGTAGCTTTTGGCAAAAGCAGAATAAAAAAAAAAACTAAGAAACAAAATTGTTCATTCACTAGAAATATGGTTAAATAACAGAATATGAAAAGTATTAGTTAAAAGAAAAGCTAAAGAGATAATTAGTAAGACAATAAAAGACCTTAAATACAAAAAGATAACAACAAGTCAGATCATATATATAAACAACATAGTAATAATCCAAAAACTAAGCTATATACTCTAGCTAACTAAAATCTCAGAAAAGAAAATATATAAAATACATCAATTAATAATATGTTTAGCAAAGCAAAAAAGCAATTTGTAAAGAATATTAGAAAATTGCATAATAGAATATAAAGATCTTGATAGGTGTAGAATACTATAACAAGAGCTAGTAATGAAGCAAGTAAGTGGCTTGCTATTAAAACTAAACAGACAAAATAGCCTAGGTTAGTTAATGAAGCTAAGAATAATACAAGATTGTCAAAAAGCAGGTTTGACAAAAAATATTTGAAAGTTAAAGAAAATATTAACTAACAAAATGTGTTAGAAAAACAATTTAGTTTATTTAACAGTAATAAAAGCAAGAAAGCTAAGAATAAGTATAAGAATTGAAAATAACTTATAAAGAATATTTGGATATAATACCAAAATATGAAAACTGTTAAAAACACATTTGTGGAAAAGAAGTAGAATGAAAATAAGTGAAACAGGTTTAATTTACTTAAATTAACTACTTAACACAAAAGATAAAAAGCTAATTATATAAAACTCTTTCCGTAAATCCTTTTACACAAAATAATAAAAAATTCGTCAGTAACAAAATCACTAATATCCGGTTATCTTACTAAGATAATCAACTTTGGTGCCTTAATTAAACTTGTTCAGCTCACAATTTTACATATACTCTGAAAGTTATAGGTCTTTAACTTTC
>CAJVQA010001104.1:0-27556 GCA_910591915.1 Cetraspora pellucida | reverse complement strand
TTCGTTTTTTTAAAAAGTACTCTAAACTGTATAAATAATGTAAAATTAAATTGAATTTATTAGCCAATCAGACGAACACGTTATTTTGAAGGAATTAAACATCAAAAGAGCTCGCAACAAATGTCCAGTGCTTATTACAGTCCCTAACAGTTGGACAAAAGAACATTTTATACAAATAGCACTTTTTTTTTCGAACCTTTTAATGCACCTGGACTTTGTATTACCAATCAAGCTTTGGTGACTCTGTACGGTATCGGTTGTCTTAGTGGCCTTATAATTGATGTTGGATATGGTAAAACTGGTATATATAAAATTGGCAAAATTTTATTTAAAATAAATGCACCTACTTTTATAATGTTTATAACTATTAAATCATAATTAATTCTAATAAATTTTAATTAGAAATCACTTCAATAATTGATAGTTCCGTCCAACATCACGCAGCTCTAACGATACCAATTGCTGGTCAAGATATTTTCTTTCAATACTGCTATCTGACACCCAATTTTTTAATGAAACACCAGATATTGAACTCGCAAGAACACTCAAGGAATCTGATATTTGTGAGGTTCTTTCAATGTTGATTCCATAGAGGATAGACCAGATAGAATAGAAGCTGAGTATAATGGAAGGAAGGTCAGATCTTACTACAATTACTGATATTTAGAGATTGTACCCGGGTAGACATTTTTATTAGATGGCTATAATAAATTACCTGGATAAAAATTCTCTTGACGGGTTACAATCTCTGCATATATTATGCTTATCATATGCTTATTTTGTAACACATTTCATAATTGGTCAAAACAGTTTACAATTGGTCTTGAATGTTTTCCAAGTTATCAAACCTATTTCAACCCTCTTCTAATAAATAATGAATGTGTTCTTTCTTTGCCTAAGGCTATTTGTCGGGCAATATCCTATTGCGAACCAGACAAACGAACTACATTATGGGGGAATATTGCTTTTACTGGTGGTTCATCTTTACTTAAAGGTGAAGTATCATTTTTAATTTATTGAACAGATTATATATCTGGCATATTGTTGATTACAGAAATTATCAAATGAATCTATGGTGCTCGACATCATATATATGTTCATGTTATTTATTTTCTGGAGGAGCCGGGTATTTTTATTTAGATCAAATACTGGCAATTATGTGTTTAACATCTACGTATTTTAATAGACTTGGATAATGTAATAATACTATTAATATTTACTACCAGACTTTAAAGAACGTTTTGAAAAAGAGTTAAATGTATATCATTATACTTCGGACAATGCAAGATTTTTAAAATTACCCGTTATATTTCAATTAATTGTATTTATAAAATTATTTTAAATGAAATTATATATACTCATTTTATATGTTTCGTTTATTGTACTTTGAAGCTTTATTTTCCTGACCCTAAAGGTTTTATTAATCAAGTCGACTACAATGAGCATGGACCAAGCGTAGTTTATACTAAAAGTTATTAATTACTTGTAGATTTGTAACAGCTCTGCTTTATTTTGGATACAGATTTGATAAATGATGAATTAATCTGATTTATATGATTATTATTGCATCTTATTTTGAAACTGGGTCTCTATTTGAATATGTAAACCATATTAAAATTTACTTATACTCTTTTATTAACAATACCGATCCTAAATTGTAATATTCTGATTCAAATTCATCAACTTTGATATGATTCGGTATTACAATAACATGTATAGCGGACTATTTTGGTTTTGGACGCATGCCACCATTGGCATGCCTTACAGTTCATACAGTTATTTCATGATCAATTTCCAAATTTAGGGGGTCGCCTCCAATTACGTATTGATCTACATATTGCATAAATCGTATTCTTGATGTTTTTATAAACCATTAACCTTAAATGCATCAAAAAAAGTAATGGACACTAGTACATATCAAAATACAAGATTATGGCTGATCATACGCGAAGTTATGAACGTGTCAATAATCAATACATATTTATAAATACTTCTTTTTTTTCTTTATTTCATGCTATCTTTTTACTTCTTTTGCTTTTTATTATCTTTTACTATCTTTTATATTTTTTGTTATTAAACTGTTTTTCTAGATAGTATTTTTTTGGCCGTTGGTTCCTAGTGTCTTCGTATCTTTCTTTTTGTTTTTTTTATTATTAAAATTACTATTTTTAATATTTTTTTATTATTTATTGTTACTTTTTAGATTTTAGGTTTTATTTTTTTTACTTGGTTTACCGTTGGTTCCGAGTATTTAGTATCTTTTTTTTTGTTTTTTTTATATATTTTATTTAAAATTTCTGTTAATATTTTATTTTATTTATTTTATTATAGTTTTTTAGATTTTAGATCTCGCTTTTTCGCCGTTGGTTCCGAGTATTTTGTATCTTTCTTTTTGTATTTTTTTTTTATCTAAAAACTATCGTTTATCGTTTTTTTTTTTTTTTTTAGGCGACCCAACCATAAGATACACCTTTACGTGGTGGTTGGGATAAGTAGGAGCATTAATCTTTGAAATCAAAGTAGGAGAATTAATCTCCGAAACTAAGTGTCTTAATATTTTTTTATTATGTATATAAATTTGTAATTTTGTATTTATAAATGAATAAAATTATAAAGTTTTAAAAATAAATAGTTTTGTATTTGAAATAAAAAGTTATAAATTTTGTGTTTAAAAATAATATATATTTTTTTATTTTATGAATGTGCATAATAAATGTTAATAAATATTACTAATAAATTAAAAAAAGTTTACGTTTTGAGTTAACATATAACCAACATTTTATTGAATGTTTAAAATCGAATTGATTCTATAGTATCGAAGTCGAAATATTGGCCCAAACTTGTAGAATTTAATTTTATTAACGTTAAAGTAGATAATCATCGATTTAGCTATCACTATTTCGAACCCAAAATGCCATGAAAGTACGTTATAGGCTGTCATAGTTTCAATGAACGTTCCCATCCCATAACAAACAGCAGAGACCGTTAATGTTACACGTATATTAAAGCTGGTGAGGGATTATATTCATCACAATTGAATCCAACATATATATAATTTAATTTGTGATTGATCACAGGCGAGAGGGATTTACTTTGGATCGGGCACTGTCTCTGCTGTATCCCATAACCCTTGATAGGCCACGAGTATGTGATTAGAGATTATTTCATACCCCACAATATTATAACGTCGCCTCAACCTTGTAGTGTCTTTTACCACTTTGCAACACACCACTCATTGAATATACCTTAGAATTTCTAGAGGCATATCTATTTTGTAGTGAACACCTTGAAATAACAAAAAATTATATCAAGTAAGTTTTGCATTTTATATAATCTTAACGATCGTATTCTTTACATTATATAAATTAATAAATTAGATAATTTTTCAATCCAATAAAAATAATATGACAGGGTGAAACCTGAGTTGTTTAGGTTACCTTTTTGATGCATTTGATGCAGATCTTTACTTTTATTAGGGTCAGGGTTAGAAAAGTACTATATTAGGTGTGATCTGCATCAATAAAATCCTAACTCAGGTTCAGGTTTCACCCTGTCGTAAAATAATTACTATTGTAACACCTGAAGCGTCTGTTGATAATAATGCAATAATGACAATGGTATAAAAAAAAAATTTAAACATGCTATATATTTAGAATATTAAGAATATTTTTTATATTTAATGATTTATATAGGTAGTTAAAGATTTCACAGGACAAGGTAATTTATTAGGTTCTGAATTGAAATGTTTCATTGATCGAAAATATCTTTGTGAAATAATTGGACTTTTTCTATTGTCCCAGACAGTAATCTTCAAGGTGATAACTATGAGTTTATGCGTGGGCATATTTATAAATAGAAAGATGTTTTGTTATTAAGGTAATTGATGTTTCAAATAGTTGAGCTTTTAATTGTTTATATTAGTAATATTTATTTCTTTATAATTCAATTAGACCTTGCTCACTTGGTGAGAAAGTATTGATCTGTGCTGGTTCAGAGATTGCTGAAAATGTTAAGACAACTAATTCTGTTATCGGTCGAAGAGTTACAATAGGTACTTTCCAAAATAATGAATAAAAATAAAATTTGAACCGTTTTTTTTTTTGGTGAATAATTATTTGTTATCTAAATTAGGGCCAAACGTTGAAATAGATAGTGCTTATATTTGGGATGACATAAAATCAAATCAAATTCCAGTCAATACTGGCGAATAACGTTGTCTTAGAAGAGTATAGCATCGTCAAAAAAGGATGTATACTTTCTTATGGTGTAAGTAAATTCTTTGATATTGATATTAATTTAAAATTGCGATTTAATTATTTAACTCCTTATAATTTTTAGGTAATTATCGGACCTAATGTGACATTAAAACCACATACAAGACTCACAAAACAAAAGAAAACGGAGATTGATGTTGATATTCTTTAACTAATATATTTCTAATATTTAAAATTACATTTAGCTTATGATGCTACATTAGTTGGTGGATATGTTTGGAGTGATGAGATATCAGATGCAGATAATGATGAACTTGATGTAAAGAATACTCAAGTTGTAGGGCTTGGTAATTTAATAATGAATATTAAATGTATAAATTTATTGTCACGGCTGATGCTGAAATTTGGACCTATTTTGATATGAATTTTTAAAAACTTTTTGGAGTACTTTGTTTTTATGGTTGAGCTAATGTTTAGGTTGGAATTGATAATTAAAGAGTATATGTAGATTTGAGCAGTGCTTATATTTTCAAATCACGACTCCAAATTTCAGTGGTATTATTAATTCCTATTTGTTTAACCTAGCTTATGATATCTTCAATATATTTCTTACTGACCAGATTACAGATAAGTTACTGAAATAGAACCATTTTTCAAAATTCTGCTGCTTGGAGAATGACAA
The DNA here is from genome assembly GCA_910591915.1 of Cetraspora pellucida. NCBI lineage: Eukaryota > Fungi > Glomeromycota > Glomeromycetes > Diversisporales > Gigasporaceae > Cetraspora > Cetraspora pellucida. The sequence continues at coordinate 22,660 of CAJVQA010001104.1, read as the reverse complement.
CCTGACCACATTGCTAGAATCGCCATCCTCTTAGTAATTTTTTAACAAAACTTTATAATAAAATATCATTATTTTGAAAAAAGTTTAAACTTAGCATGTCCAGAGTGCATTATAGAGAAGCTTATTAAGAAAATCTACAGAATCTTTTTATTACCGCCTGCAAAGTTTTATTGATTGTTAAGGCTTATTCAATTATCAAGGGATTTCGTCAAAGGTTTCGTCAGTCACCGAGGGTTTCGTCAGACGAAACCATGACGAAACCCTTTCGTCATCGCAAGAATCATTTCGTCAGGCATCATTAGTCCCAACTCTATCATGTTAAGCAAAGTTTGAGCCTTGTATTACTTAAATAATATGTTGTCACATATTTCACATGATATAACGAGGACCGAGCACAAATTTAGACTCCTACTTCTGGAGTCGAGTTGGGACCAGACCGAACTATTCATGGCATGAGAAACATGCCTTAGCTCAGGGGCATGCCCAATTTTTTTCCGTGCCCTAAACTCTACTCATATCAACATCCATTTTGCCGACAATCACTCGGTATAAATTTTGTTGCATATGTTGTAAGTAGAAACGGAATTTATTGGAATTTCCTAGTTAAATTAGGGTTAGGGTTAAAGTATGGATATTATCCGTCAACTTCAAAATATACTACGATATAGACTACGATCCAATATAATTTGGTACGTAGCTCAATCACAGATTAATCAGATTTATCAGATTTATCATGACGCTTGACGGTTTAATATAGATATGTATTACGCATTATCGTTATCGTTCGACGGCTAAATCGGGTTACCTATTATATATTTTCCCTAACTAAACTAAAATAATCAATCTCTTATCTTTGTATAACCAAGCCTGGAACTTTTAAATACATATTTTTTTGATGTGTAACAAAACCTCGACGATCATATTTTTGCCGGTTTTTTTTTTTAAAAAAAAAGAAAAAATACTACGTAACTAATTTTAAATATTTATTATTATACGTATCAATACGTAGTATATTTATGTAAATGTGTGGTATATAATCATAAAAACGTATTATTCATTTAGTGATTCGACTGTTGATTTGACTGCTTACTTACTAGCTTAGTCGGTTCGTATCAAAAATTACGCATTTAGTCGAATTATTAGCAGAGAACTAGCTGATTTAAATAAGTCAGCTCAGACCAATTTAACTGAATCTTATATATGAAAGATTACGACTGCTTTCCTCATTCGACAGAACGAATGTATTACAGTACCCTGCCCAATCGGACAATTTAGAAAATAACGACAAATCTTCACATGAAATTTTTTTTTCTGACATTATAATTATGTAATTTAACTACTTTTTATATCTTATATTCCTGCAATGATTTGATTTGATTGGCAGAATTTTTCCATTTAAGGCGTCTAAATCCCCTTTACTTTAAAAATCCTCGACCTCGAAGTCTTCTATTAAGCTTTCTCGAGTCTCAATTTTATAAGTCCTCTTCAAACGTTCTCATAATGTCAAACACTGCTCCCCCTAGGATAAAATATCATAAGCGCTCCCCTACTGGTCTAACAAAAAGTGAGCAAGAAAATTGGGATCCCAAAATTCTGGCTTTATGGGAACAATGTGCTGTTGGTGAGAACATTGGTTTGTATTTGGTTTAAATGAATAAATTTCATTGCTCATGTTTTATGCCATGGTCATTATTAAATATTTAAATTTCTTTTTTGCAATTGACCCAGACAAGGAAAGCTTTCAAAGATCGTTTGTTCGTCACGTGACCACGACTCTCGCCAGATCAGTTTATAATATCGATAATTTTAGTGCATATCAGGCCACCGCTCACTCGTAGGTTATTTTAAGATATCTTGCTAATCTGTTAATACGCATAATACGCCTAATACGCCTAATGCTTATGTTCAATGCGTTTATAGTGTTCGTGATCGATTAATCAAACGATGGAATGATACTCAGCAGGTCCGTCTTTTTTTTATTTATAAAATCTTTTATTTTCCGTATGTTTTATTGTTACAAGAATAATTTTAAATATAGATTAGATAATTATCCATCTTTTTTTTGTTAAAATACAATTAACGAAAGGGTTTACTTATGTTTTGTAGAGTCACACCGAAAGTGACCCGAAGCGTGTTTATTATCTATCGTTGGAATTTTTATTGGGTAGATCATTGGATAATGCCCTTCTCAATTTGGGGCTGAAGGATAGTTTCGGAGGTATTTATTAATTTGAATCCGTCATTTTAAAAAAAAATTTTTCCAACTTTTTTCAACTCTTGGTACGTGACTTACTCTTCTCTAATAGAGGGTGTCAAGGATTTGGGTTTCAGAATGGAGGATGTCCTTGATCAAGAAGTTGATGCTGCTCTTGGTAACGGAGGTCTTGGTCGTCTTGCTGCTTGTTATATGGATTCTCTGGCTACATTAGATTATCCCGCATGGGGATATGGCCTCAGATATACTTATGGTATCTTTCAGCAAAGGTATTGACATTTATTTCTTATTACGAATTATTACATTAATTGTTCTAAATTTTACCTTCAATTATTAGATTAAAGGATGGTTATCAAGTCGAGTTTCCTGATTACTGGTTAAATTTTGATAATCCTTGGGAGTTGCCTCGTCTTGATGTCGTTGTTGATATTCAATTCGGTGGTTCTGTCAATCAATATACTGATGAAGATGGTCGTGTGCGACATGTTTGGGAAAGCTCTGAAATAATAAAAGCTGTTGCTTACGACGTTCCTATTCCTGGTTGGTTTTTATTTATTTATTACTATTTATATTGCAATCCTTAATTTACTGCTTATATCTTATAATTTACAATTTCATATAGGGTATGGCACCAAAAACTGCATTAATATTCGCTTATGGAGTAGTAAGCCAAAGCGTCAGTTTGATCTTAACCGATTTAACGAAGGTCTATACGAACAGGCCGTTCAAGAGCAAATGCAGGCAGAAAATATCACTGCTGTCCTATATCCAAATGACAACCATATGGTTGGTAAAGAATTACGTCTCAAACAACAATACTTTTGGGTCGCTGCTAGCTTACACGATATGTATGCATTCTATAATTTATTTTATCATATGAAATATACGTGTTATATTAATATGACGTTAATTCAAACTCATAAGTGTTCGTCGCTTCAATAAAACTGGAAAACCGTGGGATAAATTTCCTGATCAGGTAATATTAAAAATATATGGATTATATACTTTAATTGATTTAATTCATTTTTTCTTATTTCTAATATATTCATTTTTATTTCTAACTTTTTATTTTTAATATATACCTATGTTTTCTATTTTAATATATATATATATTCCATTTCTAACATGCATATTTTTTATTTTCAATATAATATATACTTTATTTCTAATAATAAATATGTATTTTTTTATTCTAATATGTATATATTTTTTTATTTCTGATTATTTGTATTTTATTTTGTATTTTTATTTTTTATGATTTTTATTATTTATCATTTTATCATTTTTTTGTTGATTGTTATTATTATTTTATCTTTATTCTTTTTTTTTAATACATATATTTATTTATTGAAGGTTGCTATCCAATTGAACGGTATGCTAAATTTACTTTAATATTTGCTTTATCTAATCATTTTTCATACATATTAAACAAGGCTTTATATAGATACACATCCAACTCTTGCCATTGTTGAATTACAAAGGATCTTAGTTGATATCGAGGTAAGTGTCTTACCCTCATTTTATTTAGTTATGGCTCAAAACCTAATCCTTTTTCACCTATAGGGTCTTAAATGGGATAAGGCTTGGGATATCGTCACCCGTACATTTGCATTCACAAATCATACTATTCTTCCAGAAGCCATGGAAAAATGGCCTGTACCAATGGTCGCATATTTACTACCAAGACATATGCAAATTATTTTTGATCTAAATCTGGTGAGCTGAGCTTGTATATCTTTTTTTTTTTAAAGTGAAAACAATTAATAAATATTTAATGCAAATTATAATTCCTTGCTTATAGTTTTTCTTGCAAGACGTTGAAAAAAAATATCCAGACGATAGAGACCTTCTGGCCAAATTATCTATAATTGAAGAATCTACGCCACAGTTCGTGAGGTTGGTATTTTCTTATAATTAACAATTAAAAATTATGAATTAATAATTAATTAATCCTTATGTTCAGAATGGCGCATCTTGCTATAGTTGGTATGTTTTGATTAATGACTTTCGGTTTAATGATAATATGCATGAAATTAATTGCTAAAATAATTAATAGGGTCACATCACGTTAATGGTGTTGCTGCATTACATTCAAACTTGATCAAAACAACTGTAAATATAATAATGATTTATTGAATTTCTTTTATCATTGCTAGATTATTATTATTATTATTATTATTTATTATTTATTATTACTATTTATTGCTAAATTTTTATTGGTTTTCATATGACAGATTTTCAAAGATTTTGCTAAATATTACGGCTCTGAAAAGTTTGGTAATGTAACCAATGGAATTACTCCACGAAGGTATTTTAGACATGAATTCTTTGTTTGTTTTATTGATCATTCTCTTACTATTTATATTTGCTAGATGGTTACATCAAGCCAACCCAAAACTAGGTGATTTGATTACAGAAGTTTTGGGCAACAAAGACTGGCTAAAAGTATTACATAATATTTATATGTCAATGTGTCAATTTGCAATTTGTTAATATAATTTTCTGTGTTATAGGATTTAAGTTTATTGAAAAAACTTGAATCGTTTGCTGATAACGAAGATTTCAAAAAACGTTGGGCTGAGATTAAACATACTAACAAGGTTTGTAATTAATTATGTTAAATCTATCTCACAATATTAATTAATACTGTGCATTTTTATTAATTATTTTTTTTTTCTATTTAAGATTCGATTAGCTAAACACATCGAGGCGAATACTGGGATCATAATTAGTCCTAATGCTTTGTTTGATATTCACGTGAAAAGAATCCATGAATACAAGAGACAATTCATGAATATTTTAGGGTTTGTTTAATTCTGTTAAGGTTAAAATCGACTTTACATAATTTTATATCAATCGTTGAAAACTTTAATACCTCTTTTAGTGTTATTCATCGGTATAATTCCTTGAAGAAAATGACTTCAAAAGAAAAATCGGAAGTTGTTAAACGTGCTGTCATCTTTGGTGGAAAAGCAGCTCCAGGTAAATTAATTAATTTAATTTAATAAATAAATTTTCAAAAAAAGGCAATTTCTAATGTATGCATATATGTTTTTTCCTTAAGGTTATTATATTGCAAAATTGGTTATCAAATTAATAAATAGCGTCGCAGATGTCATTAACCAAGACAAGTCTATCGACGATGCCTTAAAGGTTAATACATATATATTATTTTATTACGAGTTATTCATATTATCGATATTAATTTCCCATGTTAATTAGGTTGTTTTCATTCCTGATTATAATGTATCTGTTGCCGAAGTTATTATTCCAGCGTCAGACATTTCACAACATATTTCAACGGCTGGCACTGAAGCCTCCGGTACTAGCAATATGAAATTCGTCCTAAATGGTGGATTAATTCTCGGGACTGTAGATGGAGCAAATATTGAGATTCATGAAGAAATTGGTGATGATAATATATTCATGTTTGGAAATTTGACCGATCAAGTTGAAGATTTGAGGCATGCTCATAGGTAATTATCATTGTTACTATTCTTTATAAATTTGACATTGCCTCATTTGTACTAATCATATATAATAGGTATCGCAATGTACCAATGGATCCTGAACTACAAGAAGTCATTAAAGATATTGAATCTGGTCATTATGGCGATCCACGCATATTTACACCTCTATTGAACACTTTAACTATTGGCAAAGATTACTATTTAATCTCGGATGACTTTGGTTCATATCTTAGTGCACAGAACTTAGTTGATGAAGCGTACAAAGATCGAGATGATTGGATAAAAAAGAGTATTCTATGTACTGCCCGGATGGGCAAATTCTCATCGTACGTATAATATGAACAAATCATTGAATATATGAATGCTGCCAAAGGAAAATTTGTTATATTCAAACTTTTATTAATCGGGCTTAAGCTTGTCTTGTAATATGTATTACATAATTGAAGCAGGTTACGATCAGCGTTCTAATCGTTTCGATAGTATTTTGAACGATTCGTTAGAACACTGATCGTAAAATGATCAAGTAATAAAAATATCCTGAACTGTTGAGCATTAGTGAAAACTTTGTTTTCGCTTGTACTCATAAGGATCTGGATATTTTTTTTTATATAATATCACAATTTTTCATAAGTCCGATACAGTGAAATTTAAATTTGTTCTTTACAGAGTTTTTCTTGGCAGCACTCAAATTACACTTTTGATAATTCACTATTTACTAACCATGTTTATTGTTTATTCAACGTTATTAGTGATCGTGCCATTTTAGAATATGCAAACAGAATTTGGAATGCCAAGTCTGCCCCAGCGTAAAGACAAAATTTGTAGCCGAAATAACATTTAAAAATCCATGATCACATGACATGTCGCTATTATGGTCAACCAAAAAAGTGTTTATACTTGTCATATGATTCAAGCTTAAATTAATAGTTTTCTATATATGAAAATTTGTAATAAATGTTATATATCTGCTAATGACTAATGACTATTTATTTTTTTTAAAATAAAAAAATTGATTATATTTATACGAACCAATTTAAGCACAATTTCATTTTATATTAAAAATGTTGACGTAACTTTTTATGGCAATTGACCAGTTGTGTAGGATTGTTAATGGACTGGGTTGGGTTAAAATCAGATGGAGCAAGCATTACTCCAACCCAATCCGGGTTATATTTCAAATTAACACTCCGGGTTGTACTCCAGGTTGTACTCTGGGTTGGTGCTCCGGGTTAATGCTCCGGGTTATAAGAATAATTTTGCTCCAGAGCACTCCATATGGGTTTTGCTCCAGATCACTCTAACAGAAGCGACCGTTCAAATTCGATATAGTTACATATTTGATAAATCAATTTTTTTATACGTTTTACGATACTTCTTTTAAAAGCTCAGGTAGCTCAACTTTCTATAAACCTAGGATAAATTTAACGGATGAATTCATGTCTTCGCTTCACCTTATAACAATTCTTTGAATCCTTGTGAATCTCATTGCTGTTTTTTACAATCTGATCAGATCATTACAATTTTATGAGTACCGTCAACGAAAACCTGTCATCATACTTCCAATTCTATTTCGTACCGGATATAACTCCTAATAAATTAGACTATATCTGGTACAAATATTTTGAAAGCCTGATGGCAGGTTTTTCCTTGATGGCACTCATAAAATCACCTATCCTAGCTTTCCGAATGATATTATTAAGCTGTTCGACATTTCTATTATATTTGGATAATAAATAGATTTGCAATATGTATAAAAAAACTCTAATGAACTTACCAAAGAAAAAAATTGCTCATGACAATGACATGGCATAAGATGCAAAAATAAAATATGAAGCTTTTTAATTTTATCAATAGATTATTATATGAGTAAAATTAAAATTCTAATGCGACTGGTTATTTCAAATGATTGATGAAATTTTAGAGCAACTTAGGTTATAAGAAAAATTTTGCTTCAGGTCACTCCATATGAAGCAACCCAATGAAGCAACTCAGAGTTTACTTCATATGGAGCAACTTCAGGTTACTCCATATGTGGAGTAACTCGGGTTATAAGAAATAACTTTGCTCTGGATTGCTATATAATTCTTAAAATTTTAACTTATTCTAATTTTAAAATGAAGTTCAGGTTGCTTCAAAGTACATTGCTCTATTAATAACTCTAGTTGTGTGTTGGATTTTAGTATTATTAAATAATTAGTCAAAAATTATATATATAATATTTGTATTTTTGTAATATATATGTAATTAAAAGATGTGAAATACCAAATCAGTATTAATAAAAGTTTTAAAGCCAAAGTTTATATATTTTATAATTATTAATTATTAGAAACCATATATAAGTTAACATCTTCAGAACATATTAAGTAACTATTGTATTTATTACTTGAAATTTATTTGATTCAAGTTTGATTAGATGTTTATTTAGTTATAATATTTGATTTTAAAATTTTTTTTATTAATGTAAAGGTTATATAAATTTAATAAATTAATTTTTATAATATAAAATTTTTAAAAGTAATCTAACAACTTAGTTTTTAAATTTTTTTTTTTTTTTAAGATAATCTCTTTGGTCTTTTGATTTTTATTAGTAAGTTTTTTAATAATATGATTCTATAAATTGTTATAGAAAAAGTATACAATTGGTTATATATATAACTTTTCTATATTACTTATTTAAGAAATTTGTTTAAAAATTCTCTACCAATTGTCATATCTAATATTTTTGCTTGAGTGTTTTATTTAAACTCTCTAAACTTACACTTATATTAATATTACTAGATTATATCCAGGTTATTGTTTTAATTTTAAAATTATTTTAAATCTCTTAAAGTCTTTTGTACTTATTTTTACAGTTAATCTGATATCATTATAATTGAACTAACACTTGTAGTTAGAGTTATATTATTTAATCATTATGTTTTTATAGAGTTTACTTAAACTCTAGTATCTATTTTATATAACATATCACTAGTACTTTAGTATATCTTTGTTTTTTTATTAGACTTTCAATTCAGATAGCTTATATAAAACTTTAACTAGTCTATTAATATATCTAATCAGTTTAATATCTTTTTTTTCTATTTTATTCTAATAGCCTGGTTGGTAGTATCTCCAAAATACTCAATTTAGAGATTCTTGTCTGTCTGAATATTATAATCTTGGTATCTGTTTCTAATAATTTAGATATTACAATAGCATTAATGAAGATCTATACGACTTTTCTACTTAAGTCTTTCTAAATAGACTTCTTGTTTTCTAATTTTAATAAATTTATATAGTTACAAGGACTTATTTAGAATTTACATTATTTAATATTAGTTTGCATTTCTTTGTGTAACCTATTATACAAATGTTCTATAACCTGCCAATTATGCTAATATAATTATTATTACAGATATCTTAACACAATTATTAGAAATAGTTAATACAAATATTATATAAATAATTATTCAAATTTTTATTATTATTAGAATTTAAACATCTAATCTACCAGTTAAAGAATTGACAACATATTTACTTCACTAAATCATTACATTTCTTAGTTTTTAATTTTATTTTTAAAAAAATATATATATAAAAAATATATAAATTTTTTGTAAATTTTTTAAAAAACTTATTTGAATAATAATTATACTTAAAATTTTTTTGAGTTTTGTAAATTTTAACCTGATCAAGTTATGAGAACTGATTTATTAAGTTTGTATTATTTAAATATTTATATGACTAATAACTATTTTATTACAAAATAATTTGAACTGTAAAATATAGTAGTTAATATTTCTTAATATTATCTTTTATTTTATATATTTAAATCTTTTGATTATCTAACAAATCTATATATATATTTGGATACTATATTGTGCTTCTAGGCCTCAACCTAGCAGACAATCTTAACCAACTTCAACATCTCATACTTCTTAAAACTTACTGACATAACATGCATTACACTTAATTACTAATTCTAAAATTAAAACATGATATCCTAAATGGATCAAATATCAAATGAACCCTCTTATTATAATTACAAACTCTGAAATCTAGGTGAGTCATAGCCATTCTGATAGATTTAGATTACAGATAACTTGTCTGAGCCTCTAATCTTTTTTTTTTTTAAATATTAAGATAAGTACTTGCAACTCAGAATTTTATTAATAATATATTTGACTAATAATTGCATTACAACCACAGAAGATAATCATGAAAAGAGTATACAACTAGTCATTTATATAACTTTAGTCATTGTCTAATTTAAGTAGTCCACCTGAAGGTTCTATATTAGCTGTTATACCTACTTGTAGATTTCTTATTTAATCACTCTAGTTTTTATAACTACTTACCTACTTCTGCCTACCAATGATCCTAGCTGATACTACTAAGTCTTTAAAGCAGTTTTTTAAAATCTTTGACCTTGTACTAAACCTTCCAGAATCTTTTATATCCCATTCTTACAGCTAACTCAGTATTATTATAACTAAGACCAACACTAATAGTTAGAGTGTATCATTAAATCACTATGTCTTTGTAAAGTTCATTTCAACTTTAGTACTAATTTAACAATATATTTTTATTGTTTTGGTATTTAATTCAAGTTCTACCAAATTACTATTCCAAATAGTCCAAAAAGTAGATTGTAACCATATATCTTTGGTTTACATATTTGCCAGTATATATACTTTTTTTTTGAAATTTGAAAATTCTGATGACCTGGTTAGTTCATCTGGTTTCTCCTTAAAAACTAACATATTTGCCTGAATTTACAAGTTCTAGCTCTATTTTATAAGTCTAATCTTTATAGTAATATTATCAAAAGTTCAGGTTACTTCTCTATTCAGATCTTTCAAGTAGGCTTTCATCTTTTTTTTTTTGGTTCTTATAATTATATAGTCATGAGAACTTATTATAGGTTTTCACTACCTGATACCAGTTTACATTTCTTCATGTAATTATAGACCTTGTTCTAAAGAACAATGTTATATGACTGTTACGTAAATGCTATGTGATCTGCTAGTCATGCTGATATAACACAAATAACAGGTATCTTATCTCAACCAATTGTGAAAGATAGTTAACTGTAACACAAAAAAGATTTTCAAATTTTTTATCAATATTGAGATTTGAACTCTGAATCTGCTACTTAGAGGTTGACAATCTGACTACTTCACTAAGTTACCACACCTCTTAAGTCTCTAATCTTTTTTTTTTTTCTTTTTTTTGGTATTAAGGTGACCTCTTTGGTCCGAGCTTTTTATTAATACTTATAGCAGATACATGTTTTATATAGATGTATCTATAATGAACTATTAGATGAGTATACAACTGGCTACACATATAACTTTTCTATATTACCTATTTAAGGAGTCCACCCAAGGGTTCTCTACCAGTTGTCATACCTAATACTCCTGCTTAGGTGTTCTATTTAAACCTTCTGATCTAACCCTAGTATTAATTTCACCAGATCACAGACCCGGATCTATTTGCAGTTGACCATAAGACTATAATCTTTAGACTATTTTTATCTTCGAGATAAACCTACCAGAGCAAGTCATATTCCCTTTTACCGCTAATCTGGTTTGCTGCTATGGCTGAGGCCAACACTTGCAGTCAGAGTTACTCTTTAAACCCCTATTTCCCTTGTAAAGTTTACTTAAACCCTGGTACCCATCTTTCCAACTTCTTCTTCATCATCTCTTACTAGCTGCAACTCGGAACTAACCGACTCCCCAGACTTCCAATTCAGATGGCCTGGTATAGTATACTTATATATCCTTTTCTTTTAGCAATTCCGGTGGCCTGATTGGTCATATGCTCCTTTACACATCTTTGTCATTTGATTTATCCAACAGTTCCTATGAAGGTGTTTCATGGGCTTCCATCAGTTCAATGACACCATCAAAAGTTTGTGCTATCTTTTTACTCAGGATTTCCAAGTAAGTTTCCATCTCTTCAGTTTCTTAGCCTTCTACACCCGGTGGTCTTATCATAAATTTGCCCGAAGCTTTATACGACACCAGTTTTACATTTCTTTATGTACATGTACTGTGTAACATTACACTTTGCATAGATTCTCTGAGCTCCCAATGTCAGGTGGGACTCGACTTGGTGTACCTAAGATTACAGATGCCCAGAACCCAACCGATTGGCAAGAAACAGTTACCATAACATAGGTATAATTTTCAAAATTCGTCATCCATGAGAATTGAACCTTAAACCTGCCACTTGAGAGTTGACAACCTATCCACTTCACTAGGTTGCCACATCCTAAGTCTCTAATCTTAATATCTTATAGATATAAAATTCAAATATAAATTTTTTCTATATATTCTACTTGTAAAAAGTTTAACTAAGTTTTAATAAAGATAAAAGCATGATCTTATTATTAATATTTAAAAAAAAAACTTTTGATTATAATAAGAAAAAATTTTTTTCTAAATATGTCAAATATATATTTCTTATATATTTTTTATAAATGAATCTAATATAAGTATAAGTTACTTAGTTTATAAAATTCAATTATAGAAATTTGAATAATTTGAAAAAAAATTTAAAAAAACATTAATTTTTAAGATTTTTTATTTATAAAAACTTAAAATTCTATATCAAAAATGTGATAACTTGAAGTAAATAAGTTGTCAACTTTTTAAATAATAAATTAAATATTCAAATCTTATTAATGACAAAAATTTGAATAATTACTTATATAATATTCATATTATAGCAACAGTTTCTAATAATTAAATTAAAATATTTGTAATAATAATTATACTAGTATAATTGGCAGATTATAAGACATCTGTATAAATATATCATTATATAGAATAATACAAATTAGTATTGAATAGTGCAAACTTTAAATAAGTTTTTGTAATTATATAAATTTATTAAAATTAAGAAACAAAAAATCTATTTAGAAAGATTTAAATAGAGAAATAATATAGATATTTAAAAATGCTATTATAAAGATTAAATCTAGAAAACAGATACCAAGATCATAGTACACAGATAGACAAGAATCTTCAAATTAGGAGTCTCAAAAATACTATCAACTAAATTGCCAGAACAAATTAGAAAAAAAGAATATTAGATTAATCTAATATATTAATAGACTGATCATAGTTATATATAAATTATCTATATTAAAAGTCTGATAAAAAGGTAAAAGTATACTAAAGTATTAGAAATATGTTGTAAAATAGATACTAAGATTTGAATGAACTTTATAAAGATAGTAATTAAATAATATAATTCTGATTAAAAGTATTGGTTCTATTATAGCAATATCAGATCAGTTATAAAAATAGATGCAAAAAGTTCTGAGAAGTTTATCTTGAAAATAAAATAATTCTAAGATTAAGATAATAACCTAAACTTGATTTAATAATGTTAATATAGATGCAGATTTAAAGGATTTAAAATAGAACATCTAAACAAAAATATTAGATATAACAATTGATAAAGAATCTTTAAGCAAACTTTTTAAATAAATAATATAGAAAAGTTATATATAACCAATTATATATGCTTTTTATAATAGTTTATAGAATTATATTACCAAAAAAAATCATTAATAAAAGTCAAAAAACTAAAAAAGTCATCTTAACAAAAAAAAAAATTCTATATCTGAGAATCTTACTTAATATTTTTAAAGTAATTATTCAAAGACTTAAGATTTAAAAGACTAAGTAATAAAAAGTGTTTAATAATAATCTTTTTTTATTAATAACCTCTTTTATTAGTAATTCTTTGTATTAATAATCTTTTTTATTAGTAATCTTTTTTATTAGTAATCTTTTTTATTAATAATCTTTTTTTTTTATTTTTTTAACAGTCTTGTCAAAGCTTAAATACAAAATTTTACTAATTGAAATATTATCTATTTTTAGTAATTTCTTTTCTGCAATTGCAAGCCTAGCATCATCAAGTACAGAGACTATACCTAAATGCAACTTGTTACATTAATCTATTCCTAGATTGGAAAACTTTGTCAGCTCTGTCAAGAACTGAACCAGAATGAATTATTTCTATTTTGTATTATTTTATCAATACCTTTTGTAAACAATTATCTTTGCTCTGTCTCTTTTTTTCTTTGTTCTTTGCCACTTTGATTTTATTCATTAAATCTTCTTTATTTGTTATATTACTTTTAACTTTCTTTATAATGCATTCTTTGTTTTTACTTGCTTGACTCTTCTTTGTTTTAATTTTGATGTTATTCTATTCTTATTTTTCTATTTGACTACTATTTTACATCTTCTCTACCAAATTTTTTCTCTAAACATCTCTTCTACAATTCTAATATATAACCTAATACTCTGCTTTGCATCTTTTCATAAAACTTGTTAAGCATATAACTCCTTAAACATACTCTCAACTAATAAGCCATATATGTATGCTTCTCTATATTTAATTCTATCTACTTTACTTTTACCTACAAGTACTTTTTATAATTCAAATCTTGTAAGCTTGTTTTTATCTAATTTGCTAACTTTTTTTATACCAACCAACATGCTAGCTTTTTAATATTATTTTAATAGCTATTATATTTTTTACAGTCAAGCAAATGTCTTAATGACTCTTTCTCTGCTTTGCACTCTTTATATATATTTTAATTATATAAGTCTGATGCTTTTTTCTTTAGTACATTGAGAACTGATAAACTATCAGTAATGCATCTAATTCTAAATGAAATTTTCTTACTCTCATCTATAGATTTATATTTGTTTTCTGTTAACTTTTTGTTTTCTTTTCACAGTTTTCAATCTCTTTACAGCTCTGCATTTGGTTTTATTTCTTTAAATGCACTTGAACATCACTATTTAGCACTATTTATCATGTTTGTTAATATCTTGACAAACTTTCTTATTGGTATTTTTATTACTGACTTCTTCCAAAATAGTGCACATAGAAACCTTGAATTTCTTTCAAGTTTCAAATCTATTTTCTCATACTGTCATGCACTTTCTTTTGCAAGTTTGTTAGCTCTTTTATTTCATACTACTCTACTATATGCTTTAACTTTAACTAATGATAATCTAATGTTCTTCAACTTGCACATATCTTTGATCTTTGTAACTAATTTAAAATTCTTACTCTTACCTCATGCTTTAATATTATATAATGGCTTTTTTTCTTTCAGACTTGCAATTGCTACAGCACTATCTGATTTAATGACTATACTACTATTATATATTACAACTAAAACTGCTATCCACATTGCAGCTAACTCTGCTTTTGTAAATAATGGCCATTTTGCTAATCTAATTTTTCTTTTCATTATTAAACTACTTTCATCTTTGCTAATCTGTATTTAACTCACACCTATTCTGCAATCTTTTTCTTTTTTTACTAATAACTTATTTGTATAAAAACTATAGTTTATATACTTCAACTTTACATTATTTTCTAATTGCTCTAATAGTATGCTTTCTAAGCTTCTATTAAATCTTTGCATTTTTACTAGACCTTATATGTATATATTCTTATTGCTTTATTTACAACTTCTTTTTTATTATTAAAACTATCTTTTGTATAGTTTTTTTTATATTTACTTAGTTCTTTTAACAAAACTGGAATCTTTTGCTTGTGCTTTTGTCTAATTTCTAACAGCATATCTGCTATCATACTTTTCTTGATCCAAAGCTAACAATTATTTGTATTGCTTTCATTATTCAGATTGCACTTTTCATATTCTATAAGTACTGATAATTTTCTTCTTCAACTTTAAATATATTCTAGTAATTTATAAGTATATTTTTCTTTCTTTTTTTTACTATTTTACCTATTATTAAATTCATATTCTTCTTATTTATTAGTACCCATTTATGCATTCTTTTGTTTTGTAATAACTTCTTGCATATAGCTCATATTGCTATAGTGTTTATATCTTGAGTTTGAAACTCTGCTCAAACTGTCTTATTATCTTGATTACTCAATATTTTCTGCTCAACTTTTGCAAATCATTTCACTTTTTATCCTTTTTGTATACTTGTTTATAATGCTTTGAACTTTTTCTATGTAATCATTCTCTTGCTATTTTAGTCTATTAGCTGTTATATAAAAAATATTCTATACTTTATCAACTTTTTATATGCTATTCTAAATGTTTTTTTCTATAAAACTATGCATAGTTTTACTCATACCATAAACCTGCCAAAGTTTATCTTTTATTTTTACTATTATACCCATTTTTTTTGTTTTAAGTATAACTAAACATACTAAGTTATTTTTTTAAATTCTTCTTAAGTTATCTGCCAAAGCTACATTTACTTCTTTTGATATTTATCTTGCAAGAGCAAAACCTTGTTTTACTTGTATTCTTGTTATTATACCAACTTGATCTAACTTGTTTAACCTTCTTTGTACTAATATTAACTGATTATTAAATATCTCTTGACTTAATTTTTTACATCTTCCTAAATCTTGATAAATAATTGCACTATTTCTTGCTATTGATGGCAAACTTATTTTGTTTTTAATCAGCCTAATTATTGGTTAATATAAGTGACTTAGCTGCCTTATAGATATCTTTATAGTTTGCAATATATATAACAATTTTGGTATTATACATATATTATTAATGTATATTAACTGACTAATTGTTAACTTCTTAAACTGTAAACTTCATATAAACTGTTGTATAATGCTTTTTGCCTTTTTGACAACTAGATATTCATTTGCAACCACACTTCTAGCATTCTTGTTAATGCATGCTTCTTTTCAGCATGTAGTTAGAAATTATCTATTATAATTGACTTTTCTTTGCTTTTTGTATTTAAATTAATCACTAATAGCTTTGACTTCATATTATTGATTTGAATGTTATTAAACTTAAAGAACCTCTGTAAAATCTAAATAATCTTTTGCATCTCCTCTCTACTCTTTCTATTCAAGTTGTATCATTAGCATATGCAACTGCAGTTTGCCTTATCTTTTTTACTACAACTTTGTTCATTTGCAAGTCTAATACTTTATATGTCTCAATTATATCCCTAACTACAAATCATCTTAAATGTTTTTTAACAACAAATCATAGAATAACTCTAAACTAATAGTAATATTGTTTCTTTTTGCTTAATTCTATCTTTAGCAACAAATAACTTTGTTAACCCAAACTCCATTATAATACTAACTTCTTTTTTAATATATAATTCCAAAATAAATCTTATTATCTCAACTGACAGCTTAATTTTCTATAATACTAACTAAAGTAATCTCATTGTTACTAAATTATATGTCTTCTTCATATCTTGCATCAATAACCACAACTCTTTATTATTTTTTTTACATTTTCTCTTATTATCTTAACAATGTGAATTGCTTCTTCTATTAAATTTTCAAGTAAGCTAGCAAAGTTTGAACCTTTAAGAATTTCTTTTTCTTTTATTATACTAGATATTCTTTTTTCTATTATCTTGGTTATATACTTTCTAAATGTCTCTAATAGTACAATCAGTCTTATATTACAAAGCTTGTAACTCCAATTTTTGCCTTTTGGGATTAGATATATTTGCACTAATTTCTACTTGTATGGTATCTTTCTGAGCCTCAAACAAGTATCTGTCACCTTTCTAAAAATTTTTTGTGTCTTTTTACTTATGCTTTAATTAGCCTATAACTAATATTTAACAAACCTGATGCTGTTTTTTTTTTGTTTTTTATATTGCTTTTATCTATTCTTTTATTAATATTTCTGCCTTTAACATTTCATACTACTTTTCTCTAACTTCTGCAAGTGGCTTGTAAAATGCTTTAATTATTCTTTTATTTTTAGTAACATTTCTTTGTTTAAACTGCTTACTAAAGTATTCTTTTGTTTGCTCTAATACTGCACTTAGTTTATTGATTAAGATGCATCTATCTTTTTTTTGTTTCAGCACTCAGTTGATTCTAATTTTGTTATAAAGTTTGTTTAAAATACTGCTAAGCATTCTTTCTACTTTTCTATCAATTCTTTCACATTTTCTACCTATTGCAGTATTAATTTCATCTCTTGTATACTTGTTCTCTTTAACTCTTATAGCTACTTTTAGGGCTTGCCATTGCTTTTTATCAGCTAACATCATTCTTTAAGACTTACTACTTTGTCTCCTTCTATATAACCAATTTTTAAGTTATATTTTGCATTTATCTTATCTATTTTAGTGTTAATTTTTCTTATATTTAGTTTAATTTTTTCTTCTTTTACTAGTTTTTTAACTTTTTATAGTAACTTACTTAGTAATACTACTCTCTTGTGCAATATTGTCTTCTTTTTTTCTTTTCACTATTTTCATTTCTTTGAATTATCTTTTTCTTTAATATGTTTCTATTAGCTGTATTTTTTATTGTACTAGATATTATATTCTAAATTTTATCTATATTAACACTATAGCCAACTTCTTCAAATACTTTTAGTTTTTCATTCTTTGACAAGCAATTTTCAAGATCTATTTGATAAGTTTTCTAATTTTCTTTTGTTACCTTGTTATATAAATAAATTGTTCTTATTAATTTTTTTTTCTTTATTTTTGCTATATTATGTGTTTTGATTAAATGTTTGAATATTAATATTTCATTAACAATGCTATAATTACTTGATGTTATAAATTCTGCATCAATAATTTTTGCCTGTTCTAACCCTAATTATAGATTTTCTGAGACCTATATCTGGTCAATTCTTGTTTGTACATCTTGTCTTGACTATGTATAACCTTCTAGTATTGAGTTGCAGACTCTGTATATATCACTAAATTTTTGTTGTATAAGCTATTTGTATAATATAAGAGATCAGCTATTATTATTTTTACTACTACTTGTCTTATTTAATTTGCTAGCAACTACATGATTAAAATTATCTATAATTATGAATTATGAATTACTTGTTCTCTTTATATATATATTTACTATTAGCTATTATAACTTCTTTGTTTTTTCTTGTTATTTAGAGAAATATATACTACTATTACTATTATTTCTATTTGCTTAAAATAGAATTTTGCTCTGATTAAGTATTCCTCAAACTTATAGATATCTTCTGTGTATTTCTTTTATTTCTGACTTACTAACAACTCAACACTTAATTCTTTCTTCTTTGTACTCTCACTTTGTGACCAAACACCTTTGTAATAATTATTCTCCAAACTATATTTTAATTTTTTACTATTGCTATTTGTTTTACCAAACCCAGAATATCAACTTCTTTTTCTTTTGACTACTCAACTATTGTTCTTAGTTTGATCTTGTTACACTTAATTTCATTTATATTGTAACATGCTATCTTAATACCTGTTATATTCTTTTTATTTTTGTCATATTTAGTTTTATCTTGTACCAATCTTTCTCTAATACTTCCTGTTTTTGTATTTAACAAAGTGATTATTTTTTTTGAGAAACATCTGTAGCAACTTTTAGGAGTGATTTGGAAGCATGCTCTCTAATTGTCTTTCTTTAATATTATTTAATCTTCTTAAAATTCTGGCAAGAAATCTTACAAATTATTTCTTAATTCTTTAGTAATAACTGCTTCTGTTTGCATATTATTGTTATACTTTCTGTTAACTTTCTTGTCTTTGTTTTGTTGGTTTTCTTTATTGTTGTTTCTTTTTTTAATCTTTTCTTTATTTTTTATACATCTTTCATATTTTGCACTACTTCCTTTTACATAATCTTCTTTCATAGCTTTTGCCTTTTTTCTTCTAATTTGAATATTCTTAAATAAGCTTGTATTAGCCTATTCTAATCTTGTATTGTAGTAGTATGCTTTTATTCTGATAGTCATTATTAAGTCTTCTTTTGTTTTAAAATAAACTGATGCTGTTCTTTATTGGTTCTTGTTTCTATTAACTAAAATATAAACTGCTTTTGCTTTTATTACTTTTAGTTATTTTAATAATAGCATCTCTATTGCTATTGTTAGGATATTTTTAACTATTGCCTAATGTGATGCTCTATTTTCTAAAAGCTCTTTTGCAAAAGTATCTGGAGTAACTCTACAAGTTTTGTCTTCTTTGAAGTGCACTAACAATATCTAATTAAGTATTGTTCTTTTATTCTCATTTCTAAATTCGATAGAAAATATTACAACCTTGCTATTATTACAATTTCTTTATTGTACAGTGAGGTAGCATGATATTATAGACACTTTTTAGATTTTAATAGTTTAAAATCAGATAAAGGAAGTGTCAAAAATCAGATAATTTTTTAGAAGAAGGGAGAGTAAAAAAAGTTGAAATTATATATAAAGAATCTAATTATTTATATATTAAAAGAAGGGAGGGAAAGTAGGTCTCTGATAAAAAATAATTAGGTGATTAATAACATAGTCCTAAGTAAACATAGTGCAAAGTTTTTTTCACATGTTTAGTAAATTTTAAGATACAATATACTAAAATTTCGCATAGTTTTATTAGATTGTATTGAAGTTATGCAAAAGGTAAGACAAACTGCCATATTTGGATTTGTATGAAAATTGATTTTTTGATTTTTTTTTAAAAAAAAAATTTATAAAAAATCGAATTTTTGTTTAAATTGCTTCAAATTTTGCTCAAATGTAGTGTAATACCTAGATAATGTTATGCAATATAAAAAAGACATATATATATAATGAATCAGTATAAATAAAAAAAAAGATCATTGGTTTTTTTTTTTTTTACAAAAAATGTACTACAAGAAAGATTTAACAGAAAGTCAAAAAGGAGTGATAATCTACAGGCACAAACATTGGGACTTACTTTGTACAATTGTAGTTGCAACTGATTGTAGCAAGTCAGCCATCTGGAATATAATAAAGGAATATAATAAGTTGGATGAAGAAGCACAAAAAAAAAAAAAAAGCTTGGTCCTTCAAAGATTCTAACTATTTCAAATCTTAAAGACCTAAAAAACTTAGTTACAAATGGCAACTGCTGCCTTAGTTTGATCCAAATAACCAACCTTCATAACTGCCAAAGTAAACCCAAAATTTCTAAGTAGACTATGTATTGTACTTTGCATAACTTAAACTTGTTCTTATATGTGGTCTCTCCAAAGCCATTTATCTTAGCTACAAATGTTTAAAAAAGATATGAATAGGCACTTGCATATCAAGATTGGTCTGTTTACTATTTTAAATATGTGTTGTAGTCAGACAAGACCTATGTTCATCTCTTTCTTGATTCTCCTGATCATATATAGCACAAATCATCTAAAAAATATGAAATTAACTATATAAGATATATTGTAAGTCATAGCTCAGGTTATATATATTGGGGCTGCTTCTTCTGGTTCAGAGTTGGGCCTCTTGTTCCTCTAAAATCTTTTGCAACTGGTGCCTTGCATTTTGAAATTCTCCAGAAGTATGCTCTTTCTATTATAAAAAAATTTTCTGGAAACAGTAATCTTGGTCACCTAATTTTTGTTCAAGATAATGCAAAACTCCACATTGATGCAGCACTAGTAGAATTTTGAATAAAAATCAGATTCATGTGATATACTGACCTTTACAGAGCCCAGATCTTAATCTGATTGAGAATTTGTAGGCCAAGATAAAGATGTCTCTATATCAAAAGAAAAGGCTAGATAATTTCAACAAATTGGATGTTCTTGTTAAAAGAGCATGGTATAATATGTCACCAGAACTTTGTCATAAACTTATCACCAGCATGTCTGATTGGGTTGATGCTTGTATAAAGGCTAAAGAGAATTTCCTCAAATATTAAAATATAATTAGTTTTTTTTTTTGTTAAAAAAAATTGTAAAAAAAAAAAAAAAAAAAACATAAATTTTGAGATTTAATACAAATAAAAAAACTAAGTTCATAGGTTTTTTTATATAACTTTTGCACAATCAAATGAAATTTCACAAAATTGTAATATATTGTACCTTGAGATCTACTATTCATATAACAAAAATTTTGTATTATGTTTACTTACCTGATTTTTAACTATTAAAATCCAAAAAGTGTCTATAATGCCATGCTATTTCACTATAAAATTGAAGACACTTTTTTACTCTTACAGGTTGTATTTCTGCTAAAATGTCTTATATTGTATATATATTGTTTGCTATATTTGCATTTTTTTGCATTGCCATTAACTCTTTTGTATAATTTTGTACTTTTACTTATTTTTTATATGCTTGTTCTAAATTTGTGACTATCTCTATTTTTTCTTTTTCTTTGTGCTCTACTTCTTTTTTGTCTGACTTCAACTTTTTATTTATCTTCATATTGTTGGCTGTGTTTTCAAACTAATTATCTTCTGTTTTATTTTCTCTTTCTTTTTTATTTGTTTTTAATGAGCTCTTCTCTGTTTACTTTTTTAGTATATTATAATCTATATAGTTATACTCTTATTCTAATAATATTTCTTTATTCTTTTTCTTTTCATTTAGTTGCTTAGTACTATTTTTACTTAGTTTTTTACTATCTCTTACTTGTATATATTCATAATAGTTATATACTTTTATTAAGTTTCTAAATACACAAACTAAAGCTGTTTTAGTATCAACAAGTTTAGCTAATTCTTTATTCTTTTATAAAACTTTTGATTTGTAACCTTTTAATATTTCTTTTTGTGTTCTGTTAAACTTGTTAAATATGTCTCAATACTTCTTTAATTTCTTGTACCAATCAATTTCTGTAGATACTAGTTGAACTTTTTGTGTTATACTTCTTTGCATTATTTCAATATTTTTATTGAATATACTCAACATGTGATATACTATTTACATCTGTACTTGTTTGTTTATTTGCAAGATTATGTGTTTATTTATTTGTTTTGTTATATTTATTGTTTATCTTGACTTGTTTTATATATTACATATGTAATTTGCAATACAGAGTTTTTATGTTTTTTCTTTTTTCATTGAAAATTTTCTAACAACAAGAAAAATCTATTCTAAATAACTAATATAATTATTATATTGCTGTTATTTTGAGCTACTGTCTTTGCAGAAAATTTCAATTTTTTTAAATATATTTACAATATAATTAATATATAGTAAAAATATAATTAAAATATAT
>CAJVQA010001103.1:0-27557 GCA_910591915.1 Cetraspora pellucida | reverse complement strand
CGTCCAAGAGTAGTTTACTTAATAAAATATTGAATAATAATCAAATGTTTGCAGCAGAGTTTGGTACAAGTGATCATCAGAAAGAGTTAATGATTTGCACCAACAGGACAATTGCTTCATCTTTTTACTTAATAACTAATATTCAAATTAATATTATTAAATCAATTTTTATTTCTTAATTACTATCTAATTTTTTAACTTTACTCTCAAATCTATATTAACTAGTTAATCATTTAAGTTGGTTTACATTTAATAATAAACAAATACAACAAATTAAGATTATTTGAAAAGAAACACTCCAGTTTACAAACATTACTAGTATAAAAAAAATCACAAATAAAAAAATTATCTATATCATTGGCAGCTTACTATGATCGTACCAAATAACGAAGTTATTTGATAATGACGCAATTATCACCAAAAGAACTCGAATTATTCTGTTGGTTTGGTCATCATAAGCCACCCAATAAAACTGTTATTGGATGCTATGTACGCAGTCAGATAAAATTAATCATTTTTGCAAATAATTCTGTTATTGGCTGCTTCGCATCCAATAACTATATAATATTGACGAATGTAGTATTTAAATGTAATAACATCTATGTAATAAAATATATAAAACACAATACATATACTATCTATACAATTTGACCAGTACTAAACCCTTGGATCGAACCAGTCCAATTGGTCAAGTCAGGTCACTGACCGTGGCAACCCTTTGTGCATTTATCATAGTTAAAAAAAAAATTATAATTATTTTAAAAAAATAATAATTAATTTTGATGGATAATTATAACATAAAATTTCTAAATATAGTTTATAGTTATCGGGTATTTTTGGAAGTTATAATATGCAGGGGCACTTTTGATATCGGGATATGTGAGTCCGTACGTACTGGTACGTACAATACTTACGTACGTATGTACAGTACGTCCGTCCGTACTGTTACGTATCAGGTATGTTATGTAATTTTAATCATTCTCAAACTTTTTTAGCGATTACGGATAATCGAACCAAATTAGTAAAGTAACTTTTTTTTTAGAAATTAACTCCATTTGATGCATTTGATGAATCAAATTATAGCAAATGTGCAAAAAAAAATGATATTCAATTTCACAAAGTCAACCATTAATACATTTAGAGCTCATATGTGAACCCTCAAAGTTGTGATACCCTATAATAATTACTCAAATGCACTAAAATTATTAATGATGTTGAGAAATGTTACGAATCTGTCCCTATAATCACACAGCTCGTTGCACACTTTGTTGTGATTATAATGTGAATTTTATTATTGTGTGATTATATTGAGTAAGACAGTAATAGGCTTAAAAAATTTACGCTATAATATTCATTTTCGGGGACATGTGGAAAAGTTTTGAAATAAGGTAACATGAATTCTAGAATACGCCCTGAACAAATAATAATTTATCTTGGCAACAAAAATATTTTTAACGTATAAAATATAATAATAATCTTAAGGTTAATTCTAGTCACACTGTCTTCAGAATTTTACTAAAGATAGAACAACTCATTAATCTTTCCAAAAAAAGTAGGATCGCACAAATATAAACACGCGTTTATAAATCATATAAATTCGACAGGTTTAGCCTACCATTGTTCACCTTTTAAAAAAAAAAGGGAAAAAAAAGAAAGAAAAAAAAAAAATAGATAGACTATAAAAAAACAAAAACAAGAAAAAAAAACCCCCGATGGACTCAAACTTAGAAACATTGAGTCGTCTTTCATTAGACTTATTAGATTTTCTTCAAAATAATGATCACGAATGTTTAACACTAATTGCGGATTCATTTCCCGAGTATTATTCTCGCAAAGAATTTGATGTTACGTTAAGAATTGGACATTTGCCGGATGTAGAAGAGTTCTATTGTAATTCGGATGTGTTGACTTCCCAATCCCAATATTTTCGAACAGCTTTATCTCACAACTATATTACGAAGGATGGTGGTTCTATAATTATTGAAGAACCTATGGTCACTCCAAATGCATTTCGAATGTTACTTAGGTATATTATATTTGAGACGTCTTATTTTGTTGTTTTCTAATTCAAATTGAATTGTCATCTTAAATTTATAAATTTATATATAAATTATTTATAAATTTTTTTTTAATTCATATAATAGACTTCTTTATAAAAATGAGGTTGACTTGAATACATTGGATGGAACCCTTTTTATAGATCTCATTAAAGCAGCCGAACATTTTGGCTTAAATGATATACGAGATAGATTGAAACATCAGATGATAGAATGTGAGCCATCATGGCTAGAAAAAAACTTTGTGAAAATTATTAATAGTATTTTCATTGACGATAATGACGAAATAATCGAAGCAATTCAACATCAACTTATTCATAAAATTAGCGCCAATCCTTCATATTTATTAAAAGCAGATGACTTGGGTAATTTGAAAGAAACAAGTTTTTCCATGATTTTAAGTGATATTCGCTTTTTTATGAATCAAGGTATCGCTTGGGATATCTTAATTTTATGGGGAATTCGACAAAATCAGACATTAAAGCAGGATATTCCTTTGTGGTCTTTCGGAGATTGGACATTGCTTAAAGATGCAGTGAAAAACATTATTAGTTTTATAAAATTTGATCGAATCTCTCGAAACGATTTTTATGGAAAAATAGTTCCATTCAGCAAAATTATCCCACAGAATATGAGTAGTCGTGCATTACAACACTATCTTGACAAAGATGTTAGGTCCAGATACAATGATATATTTCGACGAGTTTTTCTTGATGATTCGACTTTAATAAACCATTATCATGCAGATTTTATTTTAAAATGGATAGATAACCGTCTAAGAAATAGTCAATCTTTAAAAAAACGTAGAACTATAAAACGGTTATTTACGTTTCAAAAATTTAATACTAAACTCCTTAAACAAAAACAACCATTTTCGGCACCTCGTAAATTCAACCTCATATATCGAATCACTTCTCAACAATGTACAGAAAATTCCGTAAAAAATTACAAGGAACATTGTATTAACCGTCCTAACACTTTAGTATTGGCAAAGGTTCAAGGATCAAATACAATTATTGGTGGATTCTCACCAAATGGTTTAGACATTGATTTTTTATCACTTTGCGCACCAGCAATTGATAATAGTTTCTTATTTTGTTTTACAAATGGTGAACCAAATACTGATTCTATTGTTAGTAGAATGAAAAATGGCAATAATATTAATATTTATGATATTGATAATTCTTCCAATTCTTGTTTTTGGGTCGGGCCAAAATTTGGTATTAAAGATTTAATTATTGACATAAATACAATGAAATGTATTTGTCAACCACAGTACTATAATAGCATTTATACTGGTAAAGAATTTAATATTGATGAATGTGAAATAATTCAAATCAATAATTGTTAATTATGCTTAATTTTTTTTTGCATTTTATTTTTATATGAAATATTCATCTTATTTTTATTTTATTTTTATTTTTATTTTTTATTTTCATTATTATTATGAAATATTTATTTATTTTTATGAAATATTTAATCTTTAATATATTTATTTATTTTGTAAAATTTTATCAAATGTATTTTTAGATATCAATTATTCATTACTATACAGGATTACATATTATTATATTCGAATAAAAGTTAGAAAGTTGAGGCAACCTAAAAAACTCTAATTTCTTGTTACTTTATATTTATTAGTGTCCTTATAATTGATTTTTTATTTTTTTTAAAAAAAAAAATTGATTGAGGCAAGCGAAAACTAGGTTATTTTTTTTCTGGTAAATATACCGGCAGTTCTTTATTGAACAATTTACTAAAGCTTTAGTGATATAATGAAGCATAACGTTATGCAATCATCATGCAACCATAAAGATGCAATAATAAAGCTACAATAATAAAAGATGCAATCATGCAATCATAAAAGAAATCTGTATAATCTGTATGTACCGGTACCACAATTTCGGATACAGTATAATTGGTAATACCGTTTCTCATAATATCAATAGACGATGCCGGATATAGGTATTATTTCGGGAATTTATATCTCTAAAAATAGCATAAACAAATTAACAGCTCTAATTTTGACTTGTAACTTATGGGTTTTATCGCATACAACGACGATGCGCTTGGGCGTTATCTTGAAAACATGTCTATCAGAAAATTGACCTTTGATTACGGACATACGTACATATGTACGCACATACATACATACATACATACATACATACATATCTGATACGTATACGCGCGCTCGAATATATATGTATGTACGTTATATGTAAGATGTATGAATGTAATGAACATGTAATGAACACGTGATATTATTGTGTTCGTTATGAATTTAATCACTGTCTCCTTGTTCTTATCGTGTTTGAGTGTTGCAAAGCGAGGACCAGGAAGTCTAAATATAGAATAATAATTACTTTTATAGCATTATATATTTAGATTTCCTGGTTTTCACTTTGCGACACTCATTTTCACGCGGGTTATATTTCATAGCGTGCGCGCGTGAGTACGTACGTACGTACGTACATATCAGTACGTATAATAAGATCATCATAATGAATGAATATAATTTGGATAATGTAATGAAATAAAGGTATCACATTTATAATTGCATGATTGCATCAGTGATCTATTCTTAAATTAGTTAGCATACATTATATATTAAAAAACAAAAAGACTGGCGGTTAGGGAGATGCAATTTTGCGTAATTTTGCATGTAATTTTGAACACATGATTTGTATGAAAATTAAATTTTCGGATCATATCAAGTATGAACTTTTGTAAGTACTTCGTATACAGTGTGATGGCAAATGCTAAAATTGAGATAAATGCTAAAATTGAACCAAGTTAAAAGTTTACCAACATTATGAAAATTCTTAGACTTATTGGCTTAAATCATTATTTGATTCCGGAAATTCTATTCGTACGTTATGTGTGTACTGTGAAAGTAGATTTGAGGTCACAACGTCTTTACAATTGAAACACAATAAAAACAATAAAAACATTAAACGCAGTAAAGGTTACTCGAAAAAGGTGTGATACTAGGTATTCGAGGAGTAGTTTTTATATAATGGATATATCAGGGGGCTTTGCTATTACTGTAAAACGCCGTACAAGGTACCCCCTGATTTGTACTCAAAGATATTTGTTGTAGTTTTTTTGTAAGTTACTCGGATACAAATCAATCTTCGATTTAAAAAAAAAAATAATATATATATTTTTTCTAATAGATTTAATATATCCTTTTCATATACTGGGTTGGTGAAAAGTAACTGGGCAGTGACCTTTTTACTATCTCTGGTAATATTGAATTTCTATAATTATTTATTATATCTACGTAATACTGTATAATATGTGATGCCTCATATTAAAATAGTCCATTTTGACAATTTTTCAATTTTTTTTGTTTTCATTTCATTTTATTCTTGGATAGACATATATTCAACAAAAAGTTTGCTATGTGCAACAGAAGATAATTATGTAATACGTAAAAAGATCTACAAAATGAACTTACAAAAGTAAAAAAAATTATTTACTCAAAATTGGTTATATGTCCTTTTAATATGAGACATTCCATATATCCTCTTTTATACAATATACTCACGGATATAAATCAAAATTTTCTTATACAGTGTTTTATAGTAACTTAGTATCTAATATGAAGATCAAGTAATATGACTATTTAAGGCATCGAGAAAGTGGGATATTCATTTATATGACTATAACCTTCGCTTATACTATTCGATACACAGAGGTATCATATTATTGTTTTCTATGACAATGGGAGCTTCACCTTGAGCTAGCATTTATTAAATGCTATCTTCATGTGATTATTTTACATTAAAGGTTCTGAGCAGTGTTAAAGATCTAATGTTTTCAATGTAAAGATTATGTTCTAGTTTGAGAACATAAAATTTGCGAAAATGTATAATAAAAAGATCTGTAAACTTTTAAAAACATGAAAGATTTTTTTTTAGCATGAAAATTAAACTTATGTGATCATTGATCACGTGTCTGCAGCCGAATACACGGGTGTTTGTATATGGGTATTAACAAAAAAAAATTCCTTGCGAAATTTTTGGTATAAGCTATTCCACAACCCTATCCCAAACCCTTCCTTGCCCTAACCGCCCCCGTGTACAATTATAAATTTTCAAAAAATCATATATTTTAACTAAATAATATCTTGTAATACAGTAATATATTTTAATTAGTAGAATAAAATTCTGACACTGTTACCTTAGTCGACTATAATATCCCACCTTTCATTTATATGCATGTGATATATGACCAATAATATTTTTAAATGCTATTATACCTCAAGAACATTATTATGGGTTTAAATGATTCAATCTGTATACTGATTTACCCAAAATCACGCTCAGGGCATTATTTGGATCATACGACTTAGAGATTCTATAGTTAGCATATGATCAAAAAGAATATAATTGATATAAATTAAGTAATACAGGCAAATTTGAAGGTTGCGAAGTTGATTTATTAGATAAGTATCAACAGTTATAATCAATATTATCACATGACTATCTACTTAGCCATAGTCGACTTAGTCAAGTCGATAAATATGAATCGACTAAGTACACTAATTGTTACGATGTAGAGACACTTTTCATTGAACATTTTAAAGGAGTAGTAATTTCAATTTAGTAATTTCAATTTTTTCTATAATTATTTAATGTGACGGCTGATGCTGATTTTGGGACCTGTTTTAATACAAAATATTACAATTTTTTGGGTACTTTTTTTTTAACAGTTGGACTAGAATTTAGGGTTAGAATTGTTAATAAAAGAGTATATGCGGGTTTTAGTAGGTGTAATGGATCCAAATTGAGACCCCAAAAAGTCGGCTTCAGCCGTGACATTTAATATAGCGTGTGAATCTGAAAAATTTATCAGAAAAATTTTTAATCAATTAGACTGATATGAAACAACCTAATAATTAAAGTTTTTTAAAAAACTACAAAAAAAGTGTATACTAACCAAATTTGCTTAAATTAAAATCCAATTCAATGAGTTTATGTCATCTAAATTCTCTTGGCACATTATTTATAGAAGGTAAAATATTGGAATTCAAAAAAGTGGAACAATAATTATGTTAGATAGTATACCAAAATTTATGAGAACATACGAGAAGCGCATAAAAGTGCATGTTAAGATATGCCTTGTTGCATGGAATCCGCTTCTATTACTGTATATAGTAATGTGCTGAATAGTGCACAGTTTCCAAATTTCCGGGTTGGGATCCATGGATTTAAGCCATCATTTAGTGATACAAGTCAACCATTTCTGGCCCAAAATTATCAGCTGTCAGTTTACTTACTTTTTAAGAACGCAACGTTACACAAGTAACCATTTTTAACAAACATCGTCTTTTAGCTTCGAAGAGATGCTAAAAGAGGTCGGCTTGACAATGACATTTTAAACTAGGTAAAGAAAGCCTTTTTTAAATTTAAGCTATTAAATAAAAATGGGTTTAACAGAAATACCGATTTTTTCTTTTTTTATAGATTAAAAAGATCTTATATCTGTTTTTTTAAACAAGATTGTGAGTAGAGAGGTTTGAAAATAATGTTTAAATAGGCTTTAAGTTAGATTAGCTCTTGAAATGTATTTAAATTCTAAGCTTATAAATAATGAAATACATAACGTGTTTAAATTAGTTAAGAGTAATTATTACTTTATTACGTAGTTATATGAGGTGGTTCAGTAGAAATGCGCCAAATCTTTTTGAATGGAATATTTGAACAAAAATAACTCATAAAAATTTAATTAAATTCAGTACAAATTTTTTTAAACAAATTCAACAATTTATAGAATTAATTTAAAGGAAATTTATTAAATTATTATTGAGTTATTTTGGTCAAAGGTTTAAAAAACTTAGAAAAAAAATTGGTCCATTTCTCATATATTTATAGACATATTTCTCAATAGAAACGTATATATTTTTCTGATTCATTTACCTTCTTATTACGTATAAAATTTTCGTTTCATTAGCTATGCGGTCAGTAATCACGGGTAGATCTACAAAAATTAACCAATTAGACGATTTTTTGCTGTTAAGTCCGGCCCTGCAGATCATGATTCCGAGATATTCCGACTCGGAAATGTTCTGTTTAACATATGTTTAGCATTTTCTTAGATCAAAAATTTTGGTGCTCTTTTATTACGATTTATATTATAGTGCATTAACAATATTCTCACTGCGCTAATACAGTAATATGATTATAATGTCTCTATTGTTTTTAATTTATTCACATTTGTTTAACATATTAAATAAATGCAAATTGTTGTCATTTTTCTCTCTCAACTTATCTAATTCATAAGGCTCATTGCATTAGCATGACGCTTTATCTTATCACCTATGTATAATTGAAATTCTTGTTATATTAATGCACACTGCATTAGATATTACTTTATATGAATGCACACTGCATTAGATAATACTTTAATTCGGTAATTCCATCTTAGCCGATTTTCACATTGCTGTGTTTAGGGTTCATATTCATCGTATGATTTTAAATCGCCTGCTGACTTTAGAGAATTAAACTATTTAAACCCTATTAGCGAAGCAATGGGTTATATCCTACTACAAATAAAATAAACCATTGTCTTAAAATCTCACTTCAGTGTTTACGATATTTAAGATTATTTCATTTTTATTGTTTCACCTACCAATTACAATAATTTTTTTATTTTTCCTATAATTGAATCTTTCAAAATGTTCGTCTTGTCTCCAGGGAGCTTTATCTTTCGCAGAAGTTTTGTCAAGGTTTCATCTTTCGCAGAGAGTTTTGTTTTTCAGAGGAATTTTATCAATTCCGCCCCGCAGAAGGTTAAGCATTATATTTTATCATCTAATAACAATCATTTTCGTCTAACAAATATATTTATTGAATATTAGAATCAGTTTGGTCATTTGAAACAATTGACTATAGCTGTACCTAATCTTAAAAGAGCATCAGAGTTTTATAAAAATATTTTAGGTGCTGATAATGTTAGTGAAGCTGTGGTAAGTTTGTTTTCTTACAATTTTTTAAAGTTTCACCTTTATCATTCTTATATATCTTTATAATTTTTTTCATCTAATACTTTCAGCCACAACCAGAACATGGAGTGTATACAGTATCTGTAAATCTAGGCAACATTAAAATTGAACTTTGGCATCCATATGGTGATAAATCACCAATTCAAAATTTTTTAGATAGAAATAAAAATGGTGGAATACACCATGTTTGTATTGAGGTTTGTAACTTTATTATTAAATTGATTTAATAAATTATATTTTCAATCTAATTTTTATTTTAATTACTTTATATAAGGTTGAAAACGTTACAGAAGCTATAAAAGATTTAACATCAAAAGGTATTAAAACTTTAGATACTAAACCGAAAATTGGTGCACATGGCAATCCCAGTTGTTTATTACATCCAAAAAGTTGCAACGGAATGGGAATGTTGGTAGAATTAGCAGAAATTAAAAAAAATTAATTTAAATTTTATATATACAAAATTATATTTAGAATTTAAAAGTATAAAAACCCTCAATTTGTAAATTGATATGAATATAAATATAACTTTTATCATTTATTCCCGGTAGTGATACCACTACTTCTTAATTATTTTTTTTATTTTTTATTTATTAAATTTAGGTTTAGGGTGCAATTTTATTCAAAGTTAGGTTTAGATATAAATGTTCAAATTTTAGGTAGAGTTAGATTCTTGAAATCCTGAACATTTTTACTTACCTCTGGTGATATTGGTACCAGTTATAAATAAAAAAAAAATAAACATTTGTAAAACTTGAATCAATAGTTCTAAAAATGAAAAACTATCAAAATGTTAATATTAATGATATCAATATTTAATTATTATGCATCATTATATATGAATTTTTATGCCTAACAACAGAATGCGTTAAAATGGTTTAGATAGTAGAGATAATGGTTATACATGTTATTGATATAAATCAAAACCCTTAAAGATGTTTTCTAATTAATAAATATCTCGACTGATTCTGAAATTTGGGGTCTTGATTTGAAAATATAAGCCCTGATAAACTTCACATATATAATTTAACCCGATCTTAACCCAACCTTACAAACAATGCACTTCAAAACTTTTAAAGTTTCATATTAAAAATAAGTTCAAATTTCAGTATTAACATAATTCTCTCAAATTCGGTATGCATTATGAACAGCTTTCGTACTGGTTGAGTTAACTTACTAATAGCCCACTGGTCAGCATAGGTAAAGTTTATTATGATTGGTTGTTTATTCTTCTGTTCAACATTGTTATACGAATTTTTTATATTGTTTATAATAAAGCTTTCAACTTGAAAGTGAATAAAAATTTTTTTCATAATTAATCTGGTTTAAAACTTCACCAGATTGTACTTTAAAAAACTTAACTTTCATATTCGTGTTTGACGTCCAGTCGGATCCAATTGTTTCACCAACTTGTCTTAGAAGCGATTCTATCAATATCATTATAACATAAAGTTCGAATATTAAATTTTTAGAACGAAGTAACTAGTAAAAATCATTAGTATTTTGAATTAATAATATGTGACAAGTTATAAAATTAACCTGTTTTACACTATATCAGGATATCGAATAGAAATGGTAATATAAAGGATGATCTTTAATTTTAGCCAATCAAACTTCTTGCTGATCAGCCAATAAAATCGATAGATTTATTATATATGTTGTAAGTGGAAACAGAGTGAAATTTCCTGGTTAAATTAGGGTTAGGGTATGGGTATGTATATGATAAAATTAAAGTATGGTGCCGTAAATAGCTAATTACTACATATTTATTACATGTATTTTTACAAAGGTTTTTTACAACCGTAATTGTAGTAATATTTACTACATGTAGTAATATTACTATTAGGGATTTAGTCGACTAAAAAATTTACATAATAAACTACTATGTTTAGTCGACTAATTAGTTGACTAAACTGATTCCAATCTCTAATTACAACTTATACAGGGGGATCCCCAAAATTCCGGATCAGAATACCTTGGATTTAGCCTGGCATTTAGTTAGCATTTAGTAATACAATTTAACCATTTTGGGCCAAAATTATCAGCTGGGCAGCTTTACTTAATGAGTGAGCTATGGTTTCATTAGTAAAACTTTTAGTGATCTTGGGCAAAATTAGTTAATTCCGGCCCTGCCGATCATGATTCTGATGTATTCCGACCCGGAATTTTGGGGATCCCCCTGTATGAGTTCTCTAATTACTATATTTACTATATTTAGTAATATATAGTAATTACGTATTTACTATATGTAATGATTGTCTGAAGTGTGAAGAACACTTTTTACAAGAACAAGTAATCGCAATGATCATGAAATATTCTATCTGCTTCAGTAATCCTGATTGCATAATAATTCTTATGATTTGGTTGTCATTATTAATAATTATATCGACTAGACACGTTAAAGTATTTCTTTATGGCTCCGGACACATAATTCTAAACATTTCTTAGCAATTAATACATGTAATAATAATTACTACATATAATAAAATATTACTACATGTAATAATATTTACTACATATAGTAAGGGCATTTACAAGTATTATGTAATTATCCTCCCCTCTGGAAATTTTCATTAGACTGACCCAGTATTAACCTATAGTTAGTCATTTGATTTTAGCTAAAGTTATATGGTTGAGCTTTAAGCACAGCCATGTAACTTTAGCTAAAATCAAATGATTAACTATAGGTTAATACTAGGTCAGTCTAATGAAAATTTCCAGAGGAGGAGGTAATTACATAATACTTGTAAATGTCCTAAATATTATTACGATTACTACTTTTGTAGTAAATAATTACTACATTACTACATATCATAATTTGAATTACGATGCCATACTTTAGATAAAATCAACTCTGAAAGATTGTTTCATAAAAAAATTCTGAATCTACTTAAATTCCATTTCTTATTATATATTCATTGTTCAGAGCGAAGTGAAGGACTTTAATTCTATCAGTTAGCTGACATGTTGGAGAGTTTATATAATCAAATTAATAGGCGTACCTAAATTTTATATATGGGCTAGGTGCTAGAAATAGGGTTGAAAATGACAAAAAAAAAGATCTTTGGAATATTAATTTTTCTTTTATTTTGGTGTTAAGGTAAGGCCTTGCTCATATCTTTATTAATAATTTTAACTAAACAAAATAAAAATTACATGCAAGAATGAGAGCTTAGACTAGTTTATCTGTGACCTAAACCGAGAATATTAATTTTTATATTATATAAATATTATAATAAATTATAATAAAATATAAACTTTAAAAAGTTATATTGCAAAATTTTATTAATACAACTACTTTTGTATCTTAAATAAAAAATGTTTCTAATTTGATTCTAAATTGATTTATATAAAAAAAATTTGAAAATTTTATTATTTTTAATCCTTATTTCAACAACTAGCCTATATAAATTATATATATAAATATTATTTTTTAATTTTCTTCAAATTTTAATATAAAAGTTAAGTTAAAAACTTCAAATACTTATTCTTAAGTATCTAAAGATTTTTTGCATGAAATTTAACTAATAGTTAATAATAAAGTTAAAAATAATCTTGATTCTAAAGTTGAATTTTATTTATAAAGTTCCTTAGTTAAAAGACTAACACATTATTAATAATTATAATAATATATGTTTCTTAAATTAAAAGACTAACTTGTTATTAAAAAAAATTATAATGAAATATTTATAATATTTACAATATTTTACAATATATTAGTTTTTTAACTTAAAAAATATAGTAAAGAAATGTTCAACTTTAAAAGCAAAATTATTTTAATATTATTATTAACTGTTATTTAAACTTTTGTATAAAGAACTTAATAATAAGTAATTAAATTTTCAAAATTAATTTTTATTTAAATTTTGATAAAAATTATAAATAATAATTATTTTTTTTATAAATCTACTTATAAAATTTAAGTATATTAATTAATTTAATCAATATATCTGTAATTTTAAATAATATATTTGTTAATTACTTTGTAATAATATAAAATTGTTTTTATTATATTCTATATTAAAATATTAAAAACATAATTCTGAATTTTCTATCTATTTAATTATACAATCTGTACTATAAATAAAAAATAATATAATTGTATAATTTATCTAATTTAATATTAATTTTATTTAAATTTTATTGAATAATTATTAGAATTAAAGTTAAAAATAATAAAAAATAAAGATTTTAATTTAAAAACATAACTTTTAATAAAATTTATTAATAAATTTTATTATTAAATTTAATTCTAAATTTTAAGTTAATTATACAAAAAAGTTTAAAAAATATATTTTTAAAAAATTTAATAATTTTATATTAAAATTTTTAAAAATTTTAACTTTAATTATTTTTAGTTTTAATTATAATAATAATTAATACAAATATTATTAATTCTATTTTTTATATTTTAGATTTATATCAATTTTTAATTCTTAGTTAATTAGTAGTCTGTAGTTAAAGAGTATAAATTTTATAGTAAAAATTAGCAGACATGTAACTAGTTACCTTATATAGTAAATAGAATGCCATATGCTTCAATTCTTAAGAAAAAACTTTATAGTAAATGATTGAAAAATACTTATATTTTATGATCTATTTAACTGATTTTAATGATTTTACTACTATTAAAATCACAAGATTTAGTTCTACAATTTTTAATTAAACAACAAAAAAAAATTATTTAATAAAAAATACTTTTATATATAAGCAAGCCCTATTTCTGCACTATAGAAAAAACATATAAATTTCTAATTTTGTTTATTATAAGGATTATCATTTTTGTTCTTTTTAAAAAAATTTATCAATTAAATTAGTTTTTTTGACATTAAGATAAGGCCTTGCTTATATCTTTATTAATAATTTTGACTATATATTTTAATATAAAAGTATTAAAATAAACTAAAATTGTATAAGTTAAATTAGTTTTATTTTTTATTTTTTATTTTGATATTAAGGTAAAGTTTTGTCTTTATTTTTATTAATAATTTGTTATGGACAACTACATGAGTTGACACATGCTAGAGCCAATTTACAAATTTTTTACAAGAATAAGACTCAGACTATAGATGAAATTATTATCTAATTTATCTAATTTATCTGCAACCTAAACCTACTAGAGTGGTTAAAACTTACCTAGATTTGATAATATAAAATATGATTAGTTGGAGTACTGTAGTTTATCTATTCAGATATCTATTTAGTTAGTTTTTTATTAGCTTTCCCTTGTGGTAGGCAAATATAAGAATTGTAAAAGTCTCTAGTATGTTGTTGATCAGAAAGACCACAAGTACAACTGTAAGTATATACTGTTTTGGCTTGTATTAAAGATATAAATATGTTTGTATAGTTTGTTTGTTGACTATATGATAGTTGGTTAGGTATATTGTTTTGTTGCTTTCATTCAGATAGTTTAATGCAGTAAGGTTTCCAAATTTGGTTGTAAATATTTTGTGATAATTGAATTAGAAATTTTATTATAATGTCAGTTGCTAGCTGATTGCTAATTGTATATTCTCATATAGTGTTAATTAGTAAGAGTAGAACAAAGCCTTGTATTGTTGTATATATATTTGTGTGATTTCTAATGAGATTGTTTAGAGAGAGACATAGATGATTAGTAAGTTTATTATATAGTTCTTGTAGTTGTGTAATTGTTATATCTAGTCATGAATAATTAAAAAATTGTTGTATTATATTAGTAATAGTTGAGTTAAGTGTAAGTGAGTTTGAACAGATTAGCCAATATAGTTGATTGTTATATATATTGCATGAAATGCAATTAAGATTAGAATATGTTGTTGGATAAAGAGAATGTAGATAAGATAATGTAGATAGTATTCCTAATATCAGCTTGATTTTGAATGTTTTTTCTTAACATAAAATGAAACTGGTATAAAATGTAGATCTTTTGTAATTGTTATTAAGAAAAAGCCAGATAGCATTCCAGTTAATTTGCAAGAATAGAGTAAGGATGTTTTCTATCCAATGTTGAGAGGACTACATTGCTATGTTGTAGGCATTACTAATGTTTTTGATAGTTCTATGTGTAGATTATTTTATGACATATTTGTCATAATAAAGGTGATATAATGGATTGTATATATTAGTATGAAGAAGACTAAGTATGTATGGTTGGCTTTGGTTTTTAGCTAGTTTGTCAGCTATGTTATTTAGCATATTACTACTATGTGCAGTTACTTTTTGAAAATTAATTTAAATTTGATATTCAGTAATAAAGTTTAGAAGTATATGCCATATTGGCCAGTAGTTAAAAGAGTATATTTTGTTGGGTGTAGGTGGTAACTGTGTAAGCTTATTGTATTTAGAAATTATTAATTTTGAATCAGTATAAATAGTAATATTACTCTGTTTTGGATATGTGCTAATAGTGGAGAGAATTGCTATAAGTTCTGCTTTGTATGATAAGGGCCAAAGTTTAATTTCTGCTAAGTATTGATGCAATATAGTCTCATCTTGGATTTGAATTCAACTAATATCCATTTTGCATCTGTCATTGGTAATATTGCTTAAAGAGCCATCAGTATAAAATGTAAACTGTGAGTAGTGTAAGTTGTTTTGTGCAATTTGTTAAAGAATTTTTGTAACTTGATTTTATACAAAGATGTCAGATATAGCATTATTGTATATAATGATATTAGATTATAAAGGTATTGTAGTAGGGTTTCATAGTGCAATAGAATATAATAGGTCAAGTAAATTTGCATGAAGATTGAGTATGGTAGAAAAATTGAAATTAACTTTTCTATCTAGGAATTTGGTTGTAAAGTTAGTAGGAATATTAAATATGCATTTGATTTGTATATAATTGGAATTGAGATAGCACTCTGTACATTATTTACAGATGTAGTTAACTGAAGGGTATAGGTGAGTATGTAAGGTATCAAAGTTAATTAGCCAATGTGTTATGGAAATTGTGTCTTCTGTCTGGTTGCATTTTCTTGCTTTACCTATAATAATATTGTTATATTTATGATCATAAGCAATTATCCAAAGTTTGGATATATTATTGTAGTGTCTAGTAGTGAATGAAATAGAGTTAGTATGAGATAATTGTAATTGAGAACTAATTGATCTGGATTGATGATTAGTGATGATTGTGTTTTCTAAAGTGATAAACCATAATAACTTATGACCTTTAGGTATATGTTGAATTCTTAGAGATATATGTTTCTAGTTAAGTAATACAGAGTTATCATGTGATGTTAGTTATTCAAAATATATTATCTCTTTAGTACATAGTTGTTTTTTGAATTGTATATAAAGTTCATATATAGTAAGAAATTGTTCAATTGAAGTATATAGATGTTGAATTGTATAAGGTTTAAGAATATTAGAGTTGGCTAGAAAAGTTAGCTAAAATTTATTAAGCAGTTGTATTATTTAATAAGTAGTTGTATTTTTGTTAAGTCTATCTATATATAGGTGAGGATGTTGTAAGATGTTAGTTGTGACCATAAATTGTTTTGCAGTTGTTGAAGTGAATATAGATACTAATGCCTATTAAACTTGAGTCATTGATACAAAGTTGAAATTTTAATATATGATGTTATGCTTGTATATCCCATATGTTTTTAATACCATATATATTATGATTAAGTAGTGTGCTATTTGGTATAGATATTGAAAGTTTAGCTTTGTGTTTCACTGTAGTAAGATATTGTGATGTGATTTGGTTGCATATTGTATATAATAGTACTATGTTGTGTATATGGTACTCTAAGGTAGATAATTACAGTATTAATAATATAAGCAGCTTGTTTGTCTGTAATATTTTAGTTGTAAGTATATTGTTAAGTCCAAGTGTTTCTTGTTGTATTAGTTTAGCTTGTATTGTGTATTGTAGAGCAGCTGTAAACCAGCAGTCTAGAAATTTAAAAGAAGTGTTGTTTGGTTGTGATTGAATCGATTGGTCATGAAATTAATATATATAGTAGATTTGGTATTTGAAATTAAAAAGGATTTATATGGGTTGACTTTTATATGAGCCATTGTATAGAAGGATGCAGCTGTTTAGACAATTGCTTAAAGTTATTCTATTGAGTTTGCAAGCTACAATATATCATCTATATATGCCAATACAGATATAAAAGCAGTAGCTGATTAATATCTACTAGAACTAATTTAAGTAAGTCATTTGGTTGTAATAGTATAGCCAGTATATATATTATATATATAACTTATTAAGGGATCATAGTAGATTCACCAAAAAAAAGAGATTATAGTTTTACCTTGGTCTATACCATCTTGTATCTCATATGAGAGTGTAAGTCTAAGATTAGTAATAATTTGGTTAGATCGATTATGAAGAAGATTAGTAAGTATATTAACTAATTGGTAGGACATATTAAGTCTCTTAAGGGCTTTAGTTAACAGGTTTATGTTAACAGAATCATAAGCTTTACTTATGTCCTAAGATAAAATCCAGATGTGTTTTTTAGTACATTTGGCATTTTTAAGAAAGTTATTGAATATGTGAATTGGGTTGTTGGTTGAATTGCCAGGAAGTGTGACATAGTTATATGAGTTGAAAATTTAATGTTTTGTTAAAACATAGGATAGTCTGTTAGTAAAAATTTTAGTATATAGTTTTTTAGTATGTTCAATTAAACTAATAGGTTATGTATTATTGAGGTTTTCATCAAATTTTGGTTTTTTTGAAATAGGATATATTCTGCTATATTTCTATTGTTTTGGAATGTTTTGTGTAATTAAACATCTGTTAAAAAATGTTGTAAGTGCTGTCAGCATATTGGGATCTAAGTGTTTAATCATTTCATAACTAATTTCTGTTGGGCCGTAGGCTTTATTATTGGGTAGTTGTTGTATAGTGCTTATGATTTCTTCAGTAGTAATTTCTTAAAGTATAGAGGTATATTATTCTCTATTAATACTATGATTAGGTTGGTAGATATTTTTCCAATTATTGTTAAAAATATCTTCATCAAGTGGATGATGGGCTGTCCATTTATTGAAATAATTGCTAACATGTTGTTTAATTTCTGTAGAATAAGTAATTAAGCTATCATTAGCTTTGATATTTTGAAAGTATACTGTGTTAGTATGTCAGTTTAGTATACTGTTAATCATTTTGGTTGGTTGAGTAATTAGATATTTACATCATTTGTTAGTGACTAGATTAATATGATTTCTAAGATGTTTAGCATTTTCTAAATTTCTGGTATTGTAAAGTGTTTTTCAGAAAGTTTTTGTATATTGTATCCATGTAGTTAGATTGAATTGTTGGTTAGAAGGAGGTTTAATAGTAAAGTTATGAGTGTTGTTAATGTAGTTAATTAAGTTGTAAATGTTAGTAGGTAATAGTATTTGATAAGAAAAATATTTTTTAGTATGATGCATTATGTAACCTATAGTTTTAAGATCATGGTGTAGTTGGGTTGCTTTTGGTGTAAATGTATAATGAAAATTTCTAATAGTATATTTTTTGTTAGGAATATGTTGAAATGCAGCATTAATAATACTGATATGTATTTTGTGTTATGTTTTTTCTAAGCTTTCTGCTATATTTGCTACAGTTAAGATCTGGTATTGTATTATATTAGAATTTACTTGATCTGTAAAATTGTTTCAATTTTCTTTGGACATAACTTTGTAATTAAATATACATTGTTTGCTTTTGTTTTTATGTCTAACCTTGGTCATAGCAAATAGGAATGTTTATATTAATGTTAAAATTTGGTGGTCACTGTTAGTAGAAGATGATGAATTATCAGGTTTGAATTCTTGTAAAGTATAAGAGAGTCATAGGCCCATATATAGTCAATTTTAGTCTGGTATCATAAACTTTGTCATGTATTTTGTAAATTATTAGTATAATCTGCTAGGTCAAACATGTTGATACTATGTAGATAATTAAGTAATTGGAATTTAGTTGTTGATGTTGTAATGGTATTGTGGTTTGCATTAAAGTCTCTAAGTATAATAGGATATAGATTTAATGATATTGCTTGTTGTATCTATATAGTAACTGTATTTTGTATAAGTTTATACTTACTAGTATTGGTTGATAAGAGATATACTAAGATAATTCTAAATTTATAATGATTTTTTAAAAAAAAATCTATAGTAATAGCACCATTAGGTTGTATAAATATGTTATATATATGAGATTTAATATTATTTTTAATCATTATACATGTTTCTTCTTTAGATTCTGTAGAGTTGGACCAAAAATATGAGTATTGAGATGTATTTCAGAATTTGGTTTTTATGTTTTTAGTGATTTTAGTTTTAGTAAGACTAATTATATATAAATTATGAGTTAGACAGTAATTTTCTCATAATAGTCTTTTTTCTTGTATATTATATTTCTGCACATTGTGTGTTGAGATGTTAAGTTGAAGTAGATTATTATTAGAAGTAGAGTTAGATTTAGATATAACATTAAAGTTAGGTGTATAGAGTGAAGAGAAGAGTGATGGATTATTTAAAGATGCTAATATAGTAAAGACTAATACTGATGTCTTGGATTTTAGTTATATATTTGGATAATGCCAGATAGCTTGAACTGGTAAAATAAAGGAATTAGATAAAAGTTTGGGTTCAAATAGAAGATAGACATGAGCTTCACTATAGTCATTTTTAATAGAAATTGTTAATGTGTAACCATATAGGTTATCAGATAAATAGCCAAAGCTATGGATGTAACATAAGAAAGTAATAATAGTTTGAGGATAAGGAAGTAATAATATATGATTATAAAATAGGAATTTGTTATAGCAAATATTAAATTAAATATTGTCATAGTATCAGTTAGCTATAGTGGTTTCATCATAGCCTTCTAAAATAGCTCCTACTATTTGGGAGTAATTGTTGTCTAATTCATTGTTCTTTATAATTAGATTAGTATCTAATGTATTATTGTTAATTAAAGAAAATTTAGAAGAGATAGTTATAGATAGGTAGTAGGTATAACTTGATAATTGTGGAAAGAAGTAATCAGATAAGAGTTGAGACACATATGGTAGATATATATAGCATTCACTATAGTCCAGTTTGATTGCTAGTCTTAGTACATAGTTAAAGTTATTGTATTGTATAAAGTTGTATTGGTAGATGTGTTTTAGAAATAAGTTAAGTGTTTGTGGATGTGGAAGTAGAGGTAGCTTAAGATGTGTTAACTATTAGTTGTAGCAAGAGTCTGAATTATATAATGTTTTGTGAATTAGTTCTTGCAGAGCTTCCTTGATATGAAATGATGAAATGAAGTTCAAGGAAGTAGAAAATTCTTTTGTAGTATCATTCACTATATACTCAGCTTGCACAGCTGTGAAGGGTACCATAGTCTGCTCTGTACATTGAATCTGGCTATTATTAATTTGGTTCTCTGTGTAGTTAAATTAGTTTTATATTTAAGTTTTAAATAATTATATATAATCAAATTTATTTTTTAATATTTTTATTAATTTATGCAAAATGAATTGTTATTTATTTTTATTTTTTTTTAAACTTAAGGGTAAGAGGCATGTAGATTATTTTTATATAATTATATATAATATATTAAAATTTTTATCTAAAATTAATATATGCTACTAATAAAACTTTTTTATATTTAAATTAATTAATTAAAATTTATTGGCATTAATACATATATCTACTAACCTTACTATACTACTTTCTAACTAATCACTTTCTTAAATAAACTTATACACTCGTAATATTCAAATTATACAACAAACTACTGATTCTACTAACTACCAAAATTAATTTATCAATCTAAATTCTTTCTTACAAAATTTCATTTAACTGAACTCAACTTCTATACAGATGCTTCTATTCAAAACCTAAAAATACCTTATATAAGATCTGATATTGGATGGATTTGTAAAGAAAATATTTTAATCAAATTCAATGCAGCAACCCAACTCTTACTTAATTCTACTCAAAATAGAACTAATATTAATCATGTTGATCCTACTAACTACACTCTTCAATATCTTGCTTAATATTTATATTGACAACCTAACAGTCATCAAAAATCTAAATTTATTTATCTTAACCAAATTAATTTAATAAAAAAACTGAAACATTCTGTTCTTAATTAATGCTTTAAAAATAACTAAAAACATTAATCTTAATCTTATTAAAGTTAATTTCATTCTACAAATTTATTTTATAACCAAGTTGACTTATTAGCAAAACAAGGAACTAACAAACCTATTTTAGAAATACAACTCTTCTTTTTCAACTTACCTACTTATTTCTTATAGAATAATCATTTTATCCTTCTCAAAATTTATATATTTATTAAAAATAATATCACAATCAA
The DNA here is from genome assembly GCA_910591915.1 of Cetraspora pellucida. Classification (NCBI taxonomy): domain Eukaryota; kingdom Fungi; phylum Glomeromycota; class Glomeromycetes; order Diversisporales; family Gigasporaceae; genus Cetraspora; species Cetraspora pellucida. Next base: position 6,178 of record CAJVQA010001103.1, on the reverse strand, counting down.
TAAACTTAATACATAGTTATTACTTAAATTTTTAACAACATACCTAATATTGAATGGTCTCTAATGTTTAAAATATTAAACTCCTTGAAACATAATCCACAACTTTATTCTTTTTGAATTAAAATTCTAACAAATAACTTACCTATTATGCAAATTTTAAATATATATTATCTATATCTATATATTACTTTAACTTATTATTAATGCTCTAATATAGAAGATACTTTACATATACTGCAATGTAACAAAAACAATTTAGATATTCAACAAATACTTCTTAATATGATTGACAACACTCTAACAATACTTAATATTTCATCTGTCTTATTATCTACTCTTCTAAATACAATACTTTATTTTACACTTAACACAACTAACTCACAATATTAACATATTTTAAATCTACTTGTTGGCATCATATTCAATATGACTTTTGATAATATTAATATACTTATAAACAAACAAACTACATCTCTTCTCATAAACCTATCCAACAATCTTCTATCCTAGTTTATTAACAAAATCTGGTTCTTTTGTAATATTGCTCAACATTAATAAGAAACTGCTTGTAATATTACCTCTAAAAGCAAATACACTAAACTCTTCTTATCTACTATAATTTTACTACCTAATACAAACTCAACTACAACTCAAATCAGTAACAATTCTTTAGCTATTGAAAAATAACTCTTTCAAGATTACTCACTAACTTCTTGTTTTATATAATAATAGGACAAACACCTTAGATCTCCTCTAATTTATCCTAGCTAGAAATTGGTAAATTAATTACTCATAGTATTCATTAGGAATAAGAGATGTAATGTTATATTGGGTGTTTTAAGAGATATTCTTAATTAAATAGCACAAATATAGTTAAAAATTTTTAGTATAAAAATCTTCTTCTATGTACTTTTAAAGTTTTTACTTTAATATTATATAAATAAATAAAAATAAAAATAAAATAAAAATTTATAATATTATAAATAAAATTATTTATTTATTATAGTAAAATTTCAATGTATTGTATTATTTTAAAAAAATATACTTGAATATATAACAAAGTTTACTTAGATAGATTAAAATTTTCTTAAATAGTACAAAAAAGAAAAATTTGATTAATTAATTTATATAAACCTATTAGTTAATTTTATTTTATAATTTTATATTCTAATCTTTAAAAATTCATATTTTAATGAGTTTTAACTTATTTTAATAATTTTACTATCATTAAAATCAAAAAGATCTACTTTACAATTTTTATTTAATAATTAAAATTAGTTTAGTTAATATAATTTTTTATAAATTTAAATATAAAAAAATTTATCATTAGGTTTATATATAATTTTAAAATACTGCCCCCTACTCTTAACAATAAATAGTTTTATTTATCTATATATATAATATTAAATAAAAAAAATAATAATATATTTAATATATTAATTAAATATAAATATATAAAGGTGTAACAATTTAAAGAAGTGAATAAGTTGTTAACCTTTCAAGTAGTAGGTCAGAAGTTCAAAACCTATTAATAGTAAAAATTTAAATAATCATCTACATAATATATAAATGATATTATAGTAATAGCATTCTGTTAATCAGTTGAGATAAAATATCTGTAACTATAGTCACATCAGCATAACTAACAGGTTATAAAACATCTGTACAATATTGGAGTTATACAGAGAAATGTAAACTGGCATTGGGTAGTGCAAATTCAAAATAAGTCCTTATGGCTATATAAATTTATAGAATTAAAAAGCTGAAGCCTACTTAAAAAAATCTAAATAGAAAAGTAGTACAGATCTTTGATAGTATTACTGTAAAGGTTAGACCTAAAAAATGAATATCAATATAAAAAAAATCAGACAAGCAAGAATTTCAGATGAGAGGTACTATCAATCAAACTGTCAGAAGTCTTAAAATAAAAAAAAAGAATCTTGAAAGATAAAATAGCAGAATATTAAAGACAAATTACAGTTCTTCTAGACTATCTGAATTGAAAGTCTAAGAACTAAAATAGAATATAACTAAAGTATTAAAGATATATTATAAAGTTAGTACTAAGGTTTGAATTAACTTTACAAAGATGAGTTCTGTTAACAAAAAGATTAAATATAAGTAATTAGTTAGCAAAAAGACTCTATAGAACCCTATAGTCAGATAATATACTCTAAAATATATAACAGCTTAACAAACATACAGACAAAAAGGTCAAAGTTAGATTAAACAGTACTTTAGTATATAAGAACTTGTATAGTTATTTGTCAGATATAGTATAGAAGTTATCTTGTACAAGTTATATAATCATAATTAAATTACAATAAAGGCAGTAGCTACTAATAACTAACAGCCTTAGCAAAAGCAAAAAAAAAATTATATATAAATATATAACTAAAAAATACTTCTAATTGCATTATTGTTGTTATAAATATTTAATATTTTCTTATTTTTTGTTATTAGTTAATGTAACTATTGTAATTATTAACTACAAAAAAAAATAAAAAAACTCTTAAAGATTCTTTTAGTTAATAAAAATAAGTATATATAGTAAAATTTATAAAAAAGGTTTAAAAATAAAATCAAAAATATTTTTGCTGATTTTTTTTTTACAAACTTAAACAAAATACAAAATTATAAATAGCTTGATAAACAGTATAGAAAATGTATAAAGAAAAAAGAAATAACAAATAAAATATATAAGTAGAATATAAAGTTGTAGCAAATAAAGAAAAGTAAAAAATATAGCAATAACTTTTATTATAAATATAAAAAAAATTTGAAAATTAAAAAATTTTAAAAAATTACTATTGATTTTAAAAAAATTGACAATAATACATAATTAATTATCTGAATAAATAATGAATAAACAAATACAATATACAGATTTAGAAATAAATTACATGTATGACAAATAAATAAAAAATAAGTAAATAAAGTTAGATATTTAAAATAGTCTAAAAAAAATTCAAAATATATATAATCTATATAAACATAGAGTTTACTCAGATATATTAGTAATTATAGAACAAAAAAATAAAGTATACAGATATTAAAAAGATTAGATTTAGCAAAACCAACAAGCTTAGATAATATAAAGTTAATAGCAAAGAACTTAGTTATAAAAAATGTAGACAAAATTACAATATACAATCTACTTTTATATAATTAAATAATAACAGTTCTTAAAAAGATAAATAATATAAAATTACAAGATAAAAATATTAAAAATATATTAAAAAAATTAAAACTATAAGTTTGAATTCCAAAATTAATTAAGTTTCTTTTAAATATAAAACTAAAAGAAATTGTTAAAAAAAAAACAAGATATAAGAAATAAAAATTATATTAAGTAATAGAAATATAAAAGCTAAAAGCAGTAAAGAAAAAGACAATATTCAAAAGAAAAAGAAATAAAAAAAAAGAAATAAATACATAAAAATGAACAACTCTAAAAACAAAAACAATAAGAATACAAAAAAAAGAAGTTAAATAAAAAACTACAATATGAAAAAGAAATGAAAACTTTTTTATAACAAAGTGTATAAGTCTTAGCAAATAGAAAATATAATAATAATAACTTTTATAAAATAAAAATTCTGGTCTATAATCTAAAAAAAATATAATTTAAAAAAAACTATCAATATATAAAAAGTTTATTAAAAAAAAACAAGTATATAAAATTAGTTAAAAAAAAATTAGTAAAAGATAGAGTTAAATTTTAACTAAGTACAATTTTTTAAAAATATTTACAATATTTTGAATTATTTTAATTTTTTCAAAATATTATATATAAATATAATAATAATAAAAATAATTTAAGACAAATATATTATATTATTATATAGCTAAAGATTTATTTTATTAATTTTTATTTGGTTTAATAATTATATTTTTAATAAATTTAATATATTTCAAAATGTTTTAGACCTTTAGGATTGATAGCATAGCAGTTATGCTTCAAGGTCACAAATTGCAAAGTTGTCAGTTTAAATCCTAATAACAGCAATTGTAAAAATGCATTTCTAAAATAAAGAACTGCAACATTATGATACCAGAGACCCAAAACATCATTAGATAAACTTATTTCTAAAAAAGGCAAGTAAACTGTAATTAAAAAGCCACCTGATAATGAACATAAGTTAGAGCCTGATTTGGAATAACCAAAGTTATGAAATGTAATATGAGGCCAAAAGCTTGACAATAAGAGATACTATATAAACTTATAGTAATAGCCAGTTCTAGACAGAGTTTGACAAAGCTTTTTGATTCCAGTAAAGATCAGTATAATAAATTACTTTAAAAAGTTTAAAAGCATAGACTAGGAGAGGTCAAGGTCTAGTAACTAAAGATATTAAAAACATTAGTTTGAAAATAAAGAACACAAGAATAATCTTAGTAAGATCATTAAAGAAGAAAAAAAAATGTTTCATAATATTTGAAATATTTTTAATAAATAAACTTTTCTATTATTAGTCAAATTTTATTTAAAATTATTTTATTATATTATAATTAAATATTAATTCTATTATTAATTTTTAATTTTATTAAACTTTACAAAGTTTTTAAATTTTTTTGCAATATTTTAAATATTTTGCAATTTTGCAACTTTTTGCATTTTACAAATTTTTGAAATTTTTTTTTTTTTATGTTAAAAACTATACAGGCTAGGTGCTATAGAAAAGGAGAAAATCACCAAATTTTTTAAAATTAATATTTTTATATAAATTAATTTAAAATACAATCAAGATCATTTTTTACTTAAAACACAAAAGTAGTTTTATTAATAAAATTTTGCAGTATAGCTCTTCAAAATTTATAATTTCTTATAACTTATTATAAAATTTATAATATAAAAATAGATTTTCTGAAGATCTTTTTTTTGTTGATTTCCTTCTTTTCTATAACACCTAGCTCATACTTTTTAACAGAACTTTATTGTCTTTTTATTAGAGTTAGTTATTATAACTATTTTATACAAAGATAAAAGTACAACTAGTTATATATGCAACTTTTAGTTATCTATTTAAATAGTCTGTCTTATAGTTCTATACTAGATGTTATACCTATAATCTACTAGAAAATTACTTATTTAAACTCTTTAATTATATACTCTGTCATGATATAACACTACTATATTTTTTATATATATCTAACTGATATATCATCTAAGCAGTATAATACTTATTCTTTTTGTACTAGTTTTCAGACTGTTATATAACATCTGCTAGTAAAGTGCAGAGGGCCTCTCTTGTTAACTACCTATTTATTTTATGAAATATTAACAAAGGCTACTTATGCAAAGTTTACTTAGATCTTATTACTGACTTTATAGCATATTTCTAGTACTTTTAATATTTTCTTGCTTTTGTTTTCAAACTTTCAATCTAGATAATCCAGAAGAACTGTAACCTGTCCTTAATATATCAAAGCTGGCCTGATATTCTTTTTCTCTGATTAGAAATCTGGTGGTCTAGTTAGTAGTATTTTTCATTCAAGACTCTTTTCTGCCTAATTTTTTACATTAGTATCTATTTCCTAGATCTAATCTTTACAATAGTATTGTTAAAGATTCATGTTATCTTTTTACTTAGTATTTTCAAGTAAGCTCTAGTTTTTTTTCAATTTTACAAATTTATATAGTATAAAAACTTATTTTAGCTTTGCACCACTTAGTACTAGTTTGTATCTTTCTATATAATTAAGATTATATAGATTCTTATAATCTGTTAGTCATGCTGATGCAACTATAGTTACAGATACCTTATTCCAACTGATTAACAGAATGCTGTTATCATAATACTATTTATATATTATATAAATAATTATTTAAATTTTTATCTTTAATATGTTTTGAACTCACAATTTACTACTTAAAAGGTTAATAACTTATTTACTTCATTAAGTTAGCACACTCCAATTTTTAAAATTTATTTTATAATATTTTGAAATATTTTGCACTTTATAAAATTTTGAAAAATTTTGTATATTACAAAAATTTTTAAATTTATTTTACAATATTTCAAAATTTTTTTTTTTTGCATATTATAAATACAACTCTCCTCTGCAGATCACTTGACCAAAAATTGTTAAGAAGCAAAACACAGAAAAACCGCAAAACCAACTAGGAAACAGCACTTAAACCCTTAACAAAAAAGGAAGAGCAACAAAAGTTACA
>CAJVQA010001102.1:0-27559 GCA_910591915.1 Cetraspora pellucida | reverse complement strand
TGTAGTATATTAATATATACAACTAAAATTACTAATAAAGATATAAGCAAGGCCTCACCTTAACACCAAAAAAAAAAGAAGTATACAACTAGTTATTTATATAACTTTTAATTATTTATTTTAGTTTATTCAAAGGTTTTATACTAGTTGTTATACTTATAATTAAAGATATAATATGTTGATCTGCAATCTAAATATTTGTTTAAAATTTAAATTTTTGTATAATTCATATAATTTAGATTTTTTTGTATAATTTGTTTAATTTGTATACAAATTGTTAATTATCAGTTTAATTTATTCAATTCTTTAAATATGTTTAAGGGGTAGTCCGCAGTTAAAGAGTATAAATTTTATAGTAAAAATCAGTGGGCATTTACTAGTTGCCTTATATAGTAAGTAGAATGCCGAAAGTTTTTTGCAATAGTAAAAATCGTATAATAAAAAAATAAAAATACTAATATCTCGGGATCTACTAAACCGATTTTGATGATTTTGTTACCATTAAAATCAGAAAACATAGTTCTACAACTTTAATTAGAAGCCAAAAGAAGGTTAACTTAATAAAAAAAATACTTTTATATATAATACAGTCATATTCCTGCATTATAGAAAGTTCATATTAATTTCCGATTTTGTTTATTATAAGATTTGGCATTTTTTTAACCCTTCAACTATAATTTACCCCTTAATCTATTTAATTCTTTTAAAATATATAAATTACTAACTATCTGTTCAAAATATATAAATTGCAAATCAATTTGTATGAATAAGAATTAAATAAATATTTATCTGAATTTAAATAAATTAAACAGATCATATTTTTACTTACAATATATTAGAAAATTATCTATTTAAACTCTTTAATTCTGTATTATATCAAATAAATAGTATTAAATTTTTATATATCTAAGTATATTTAACTTAATATATAGTTTTTTTTATATATATCTATTAAGTTATTATTTGTTTTAAAATATATTATTTAACTATAAAATTCTAAATGCTTTTTTATTAACTAATCTATTTACTTTATAAACTATCAATAAAACTATGCTTTTGTAAAATTTATTTAAACTTTAGTATCAACATTATAATATATACTTAGTATTTTAGTATTATTTTGTTTTATTTTTAGATTTATAATCCAAATAGTTTAAAAAAACTATAACTTGTTTCTAATATATTGAGTCTAGCTTAATTTTTTTTTTTTATATTAAGTATAGCTTAATTTTCTTTTTTTTGATCTGATTTTAACAACTTAGTTAATAATACCTTTATTTAAAAGTTTTTGTTTGTCTAATTGTTTATATTAGTATTTATTTTCTAAATTTAGTCTTTATAGTAATATTGTTAAAATCTGTATTATTTTTTTATTTAGATTTTTTTAAATAAGTTTTTTGTTTTTTAGTTTTACAAATTTATGTAATTACAAAAACTTATTTTAGATTTGTACTATCTAATATTAATTTGTATTTTTTTATGTTTTTTGATATTAAGATAAAGTTTTGCTTCTATTTTTATTTGTAGTTATAAAGTAGTAACTATATAAAGTTACTAGATACAAAAAGAAGTACTATAAAGACTATAACTAAAACCAATACTTGTAGTCAAGACTAACTATTAAACTGCTAACTATAAAACTATAACTCTTAGTATTAAAAATACTATATGCAAAAATAAAAGCTCAAACATATTTATTTGCAGTTTAAACCTATTGAAGTGGCTAAGACTTATCTAGATTAGTTAAAATTTTCTAAATAATGTTCATTATTCTAGTATATACTAGTAAGTTACTTATAAATTTTACTAACTATTTACATTATCAAAAGTTAATTATATTATTATAAAGAAAAAAAAACAAAAATAAAATAATTAAATAAGAAATAAAGTATAGTTAAAAAGATAAAAACTAGTATTAATGTGGATTATACAACTCTTTCTGCTAATCTTTTTTTTCAAAATATAACTAAAGTGAATACATTAAGAAAACACAAAACTGGTTCAACAAATATTATTTAGACTCTTAAGAAAAAAGACTTAGTATACAAAATACAAATACTTTGTCTTAATAATAATATAAGCAAAGTCTTCAGAAACAAAACTTTTTCTGGCTTTAAAAATTTTTTGAACAATTTTTTGGGAAATCAGAAAAGTACACTAGACCAAAAAAATAACATCAGAACATATAACCAGCTATTAATATAAATAACAACAAATAATAACATATCACATTATTTTTAGCAACAAATAACCATATTAGGAAATATAGATAAGTACAAGCATAGGCACTAAGTAGATAAATAAATAACAAAAAGTTTAGAAATAGAAGTACAAACAAGAATAGAATTGCCATTAGATACAAATTTGATTTAACATATTAGAAGGTTTGGAGATAAAAATCATAGATATATAAATAACAAGATACTAGATAAGATTTTATCAAAATGTATTAAAAATTCAGATAATTTAAAATATACTAGGTAAATGCATAACATTGTGAGTCCGGAGCTAAATATATTTTTTGAAAAATAAATTATAAATATTACTAATTTATACAAAATTATACAAAAAATAAACTATATACTTAATATATTTTGATATAATAAAAAATTTAATACAAAATCAATATTAGAAAATATAAAAAAGATTTAAATATATTTATATACTTAATTATATATAATTTTATAATAAATTTATATTTTTATACTTTTATTTTTTAAATTTATTTTAAATTTTAATATTTTTAATATTTATTTAATTTTTACCTCTTTAATTATTAATATTTTGGATTTTCGTCTTGAAAATAATCTTATGAAACATAAAAATTATTATGTTTCATAAATTATACTTAAAACAAAGTATCTATTTAATTTAATTTTTTTTTAAATTATATATATTGCTAAGAAATATTATATTACTTAATTAAGAAGTAAACTCAAAAGATCTGTATTTTGTCAATCAAAACAGGCCAAAAATATTAATTTTTATTATCAAAACTTACAATGAAACTAAACCCACACATCAAATAAAGTTGCGCACTTGATGAAATTGCTATTAGAAAGTTTTCAAATCTGTGTAATGCAAAAAAAAGTCACGACATTGTTATGATTCGATAATAAAAAACACTTAAAAATAAAAATGGATTCTGAAATAATCAATTTCCATATTGGGGGTTCCTTAAAGCGGGTAGATTCAATGTAATGATCTACATATTACATAAACTGTATTCTTGAAATCTTTATAAACCAATAATCCTAACTGCATCAAAAAAGTAACTCTAAACTCATTAAAAATGTAACTTTAGTTAACTCGGCTTTAAGGATCCCACATATTGGATAAAATCCCTGAATGAATTGAGCTGGTTGTAGAGTGTTCTGACTTATGCGATTTCAGGGATTTTTCATTGTTCAAACAATGAAAAATCCCTGAAATCGCATAAGTCTGGACACCCTAGCTGGTTGGCATGAATGCATGTGAATAAATATCATAGACACTTCAGGGTAAAGTTATATTGATCGTGGGGCACAATTATTTTGATACCGGCTGAATTAAACGGTTAAACGATTAGAAAATTTTAGGCGATTCCAATCCCTAATAATATTATCACTTAATTCCTCACAATAGGACTTTCGTATGATTTGCTATAATTTTCTACTTAATTTTATATTATTTATAAAGTTTTACTTTTTTAAAAAAAAATAAAACTACACATAATAAAATAAAGAGTCATACAGAAAGTTTTTTATTAAGCTTTAAGACTCTTGCTAAAAAATATCTTCAACTCTTATTAAAGAAGTTAGCATAGTAGCTACTTCATAGAAATGTAAAATAATGTCATTACTATGCTAACTTAAAAAGATAAGTATTAAAATGCTTTTTGCAATAAAGTCCAACAATTCTAATAAAACTTTCTATATTAATTTTTCTTACTTTATTGCATGTTTTTTTTCCTTCTCTCTTCGCTTCCTGAAGGTTCTTTATGACCTTGCGATTATGACCCAGGGCACTAACCAATGCGCTATTGACCTATGGGTCTTGTTTTTGTTTTTTGAAAAAAATACTTTAAAGTTTGTAAAATAAAATTAAATAACATATGATGGGCAATTATATGAAAGTCTCCCAATTAGGGATGTCAACGGTTCGGTCATGACTGTGACCGATACCAGTTCGGTCACAAATCTTGACCGACCGAACCGACCGAACCGACCGAACCGACCGTTTGACCGATACTATATTTTGTTATTTATCATTGTAACCATCTGTAAAATAATTATCATGATACAAAAATAAGTTTGATTATAAGTATTGTGCTGAAATTATTGTTATATACAACTTTAACCAATTAGTTAAATGATATTTAATAAATATTCATATATCATATATCGATTATACTTGGAAATAATGATTGACAATAATTTATATTTATTATATTTATATTTTTTTTCAATCTATTATTAAATTAAATTTATTCTATAAAACATATTACATTATTAACTATATATTATAGTATTACGGATTATATAATTTAAATATAAATTTATTCCGCATTAGCTTATTAACTCTAAATCAAAAAAAGCTTTATCATATTCTATCGTAAATAAGAATCATTCCTCTACCTCATTTTTAAAAATAACAGATTAGCGGAAATCACAATGAGATATTTAACAAAGTTGTTTCCACTAATCTGACATTTAATAAAATAGACAGAGGGGACAGTGCTTATTACGGTGAATGCGGTAACTTAAATTAACTAATATTAATTAAATAATGCTGGATATCAAAATTTTAAATTACCCATCGGTTATGACGACGGTCGGTTCGGTCATGACTCCGTTCCTGGGATAAAAAAAAAATTTTGGATTAATAAACTTGAATAGATTAGTTTAAATATATTGATAATTAAAAAAAATTAACACACTAACAAATCAGTGCAAATAAATCGAATAGCAATTATAAAAGTAGGAATATCATACCTAAATAGATTATTTTGATACATCGATTAATAAAATATAATTATACTTACCACCTAGATTAATGCGAATAAAATGAAATTCAATAAGTTATAATGTAATGATGAATTCTATGACTTGGGTAAAATATTTTAAGTAGATCGATTAAAAAAATCTTCTAATTTATAGAATGAATTAACGCAATAAAATAAGCTGTGTAAAGGTAATTGCTAAGGGCTTAAATGGCTTATTTTAATATCGAAATATATCAAGATAAGTATATACTATATGCATGCATGCACGCATCTTGCCTTGCCGAAATTATAGCTTAAATTTAAGGTGCTGATCCAATGAATTACTATAAATGCAATACATGTAAAGCATCATCTCCAGTCTTAGAACGTTTGTCAAACAAATAACAAGTCTAAAAATTATACCAACATTATCAAAACTCCTAAAAGCAAAAATGAATAACGAATTTAAGAATCGGGATAAACTTAGAAAACAAAAGGCCAAAGAAAATGAAACACCTGATCAGAGAGACATGCACCTTGCCCGAGAACATGATCAAAAACGTAAAAAAAGAGCAATAGAATCAGCAGAAAAACGTGAACAGCGACTTGCACGAGATCGAGAACGAAAGCAGCAAAAAGTAGCAATGCAAAAATATAAAGAAGGTAATGAGTTAGAAGAAAGCAATAACAGTCGTATTACTACGCCGCAAGGACCAGAACAAGTAGAAAATGAAGCAGTAGTATATATTAATCCACATGAAGTGGCTAATATTAGTGAGATTGAGCAAAATCTTCTGAATAGATTTTGTAGTAAAATGGATGAGATTAATTTTACTCTTTGCCCTGTCTGCAATGAAAGCTTTCCTGGCATTGTGCTTGTAATAGGAAGTTGTCGTCGTTGCAGTGCTGAAAAAACAATGCCAAAAAAGTTTTCTGCTGAAAACAATATGGATCCTAAGGAAGTTCCTGAAGAACTTCAAGGACTTACAGAAGTTGAGGAAATGTTGATATCACAAGTCTTTACCGTAATGTCCGTATATTGACTTCGTGGGGGTCAATACAGATACCGCAGAAACATAATTAACTTCCCTCAGGATATACAAGAGTTCACAACCCACCTTCCCCGGAATCCATTATCACTAAACATGCTTATTGTGCAGTGTAAATCTGAAAATCATTCTGGATCATTTAGAGACTTTTATGTTCGCCATTCTAAAGTTACCTGCACATTATACTGGCTAAAAGGAAATAATCGATACTACTTCAACATTATCATAGATAACGAAATTCTTCAATCATTACCAGAAGACGATTATATTGATAGCCAACTTCCACAGATTCAAAGTGATCATAACTTAAACGGAACAAATGATGATGACATAATTACTCGCACTTTTGTCCCTTTTCTTCCTTCTACTGATAGCAAAAATACTGCAATTAACGGCACACTTAATCGATTACAGTCAGGTAATTCTCCTATAGCATGGCCAAAAATTGACAATAGGCCAGTTAACGAATTCTAAACTCCAGGTTACATTGCACGTGCATTTCCAACATTGTATCCAACCGGTCATGCTGACCTTCGTGCTGAACGAATTAAAGATGTCAAACCAGCAGAGTATTTTAAACATTTGCTTCGATATAAAGATAGAAGATTTGCGCGTCATAATCATTGGCGATATTTTGCGCTTAATACTCAGTTGCGATAGAGAGCATTACAAGAAGGAAGTATATACGTTAGACAAAAGCTGAATGATGAACAGCTCACTGTTGCAGATATTCAAGATATGATTTCAGAAGGTAATACTTACATGTCTAATCGAATTATGCGATTTGGAGAGGGATTACGTAGATCCAGACAGTTTTGGATAGCATGACGTTGTGAGTTGTCAGATATGATCAAACAGATAGGTTCACGAGGATTAGTATTTTTTACATTTAGCGCTGCCGACCTACATTGGCCAGAACTTCACAAGCTTATAAGATCGAGTGGATATTATGAAGAGAGAGAAACATCTAGGCAACATTGTCAAAATATAATCAACAATCCTCACATCATTTCCTGGTTTTTCAATAAGCAGTTTGAAATATTTTTTGAGAATGTACTTAAGCGACAATGGGAGCTAGAAGATTGGTGGTATAGGTTTGAATGGCAGCACCGTGGTAGTGTCCATGTGCATGAAATCGGAAAAAGACAAAATGCACCTGAAATTAACTGGACACAGATGAAAGAAAATGAGAATTTGATAAGCGAAGTAGTGCAGTATCTTAACAATTTGGTCACTACAATAAATCCAGGACTTAATGCGCCAGTACCTACCTGCCATCCATGCCGAAAAAACCATAATGAGATTAATGATGATATACAAGACTATATCGATTTGGTAAATAAGGTACAGAGGCACACACAATGTAGTTCTTCGTACTGTCTTCGTACAAACCAAGCTGGGCAGATGTTCTGTAGAAACGGTTATCCTAAAGAAAATAGTGAATATACTTTTTTGCGCGATGATCACCACGGTAAACCAGAGCTTATTACTGCAAGAAATGACCCGTATATCAATGCACATAGTCAACTTCAACTGCAAGGCTGAAGAGCAAATATGGATTTAAAGCCAGTGCTTAGCATTCATGCAGCCTTGCAATATATTGCTAAGTACGCAAGTAAGGCAGAACCACGATCTACTGCCTTTTCTGAAATATTAAATCAGATACTTCGAGACAGCAGATCTGATGATCCAATACTCGCTCCAGTTCAAAAATTGCTGTTGCATAGTGTTGCAGAATGTGACATCTCGGCTCAGGAGACTTGTCATCTTCTTTTAGGTATACCACTATATCATTCAAGCCGTTCATTTGTTACTCTGAATCTAAACAAAGAAGCACCACGATGGCTTCATGGAACAGGTAGCAGGGAAGGTAATGAATCTATTATAGTTAGTAATGCCAGGTGGACAGCGAAGTCACCTGTAAAAATTTATCAAGAAAGGCCTGTAGAGTTCGAAAATTTTTCATTATTTCATTTTAATTTGATACACAAATTTACTAACAATCACTGGAAAAGATGTGAACGTCAAAATGTAATACGAATCTGGCCACGGCCGCCACCCCTGCGAAATGGCCCTCAGTGGGAAGAATTTTGTTATATAAAGGTTCTTCTTCACGTTTGCTATCGAGATCTTCATCAATTGACTGAAAATGATTCAATAACATGGACTGCTTTATATAAACGTCATATTGATGAAATCAATTCTGACCCAATTGATTTGCTTGGCCCCGCTATAAATAATGAAGAGAGCAATATTGAAGATGATGATGATGAACAGGTAGAAGATGATGAACAGGAGGATTACCGATCTGAATGGATGCTTTTAGCAGAGATGGGTCCAGATGCAACTATTAATGATTCTTCCGCTATTGGATCTCATAGCATAGATAAAAATTATGACTGGGTTAGTGAGAGTAGACACAAATATTCGAACATAGATATTATGGATGCTAGCAATTTTGTACGCCAAGCTTCTGGTAGTTCTAGGACAGCAAATCGTGATGATTTAGACTCTGAAATTATTGATTACGAAACCTTAAATGAAAATCAGAAAAGTGTCATCAATCGAGCAGAATTACATTACTGTAACATTCTTACTGGGAATCAAATTGAGCCACTAAGAATAGTTGTAATGGGAACTGCAGATACTGGAAAATCGTATTTCATTAAAGCAATTCGAAACAGACTTAATATGATGGCTGGAGCTGCTGTTAAGTCACCAGTAATTGTAATAGCATCAACTGGGGTTGCTGCATTTAATATTAATGGGTTAACGATCCACTCAGCACTTTTTGTTCCTGTATGTACTAAAAATGTTGATATAGATGGTGAAAGATTGAGGCAATTGCAAGAAAAGTTACAGAATGTGAACTACTTTATTATAGATGAGAAAAGTATGGTCGGACACCGAATGATAGCTTTAATTGACATATGGCTACGGCAAGCTTTTCCTGAATGCAAAAACGAATCCTTCGGTGGATGCTCCATTATTATGTTCGGTGATTTTGGTCAGCTCTCACCTGTTCTAGATCTTCCCATGTATGCAACCAGTATATCACAAGACCTATTGTCTAATGACAGTCTCATGGCATACACGCAATTTAAAGAGGTGTACAAACTTGATGTGATTGAATGTCAATCAGGAAATTCCGAAGAACAACAGAAGTTCAGAGACATTCTTTTACGGTTGCGAGATGGTGAGTCCACCTTAGCAGATTGGGAAACCCTTACCACACGATTTGAAGAGAAAATAACTGAAATAGAAAGAAATCAGTTTTCGGAGGCTACTTTTATTTTACCTAAATGGTCTGAAGTTGATATAGTAAATTTAGATCAGCTTACCTCTCTGAAGCATCCTGTTGCTAAAATACTTGCAGTACATAGTGGTAGGCGTGATGCTAAACGAGCAGACTCTGATGAGGCCATGGGTTTAGAAGCTCAACTGTTATTAACTAAAGGTGCTCGTATTATGCTAACCGCGAACCTATGGACTGAGACAGAGTTAGTAAATAGAGCAATTGGAACAGTTCAGGGTATTCTGTATAATGAAGAAGGACTGCCTTCTCTTCCTATAGCAGTTCTCATATCCTTTGATAACTATCGAAGGCCCACTATTACTACTTTAGAAGGCACAGAAGTAGTTCCAATTGCACCCATTAGACGTTCCTGAGTAAGTAAAGGTGGAGTAATGTGCTCATGTTTGCAAATACCTGTTTGTCTTGTATGGGCCATTACAGTGCATAAGAGTCAAGGTCTTACACTTACAAAGGCTATAATAGACCTTGGATCTAAAGAATTTTCAGCAGGTCTTTCGTTTGTGGCAGTATCTAGGGTTCGTACAATGAATGATCTAATCTTCAAAGCTTTTAATTTTGAGAGACTTCAGTGCATAAAAAAATGTAGAAGGATTCAAGAGAGGAAAGATGAAGAGAAATGGTTGGTTTCTATAATAAAGAACTCAAGACCCAACATTAATACAGTATACAGCAATAATAAAAGTTAAAAAAAAAAATTTTATTAATAGCTCTTTTCAATTTTCTTTTTGAAATCATTAAAATTTCTTCAGGTATTTTGCTCATTCATTCGAGCATTTGTTTCCGTTTTATTTTAATGTTTATTAAATGGATTTGTTAAGATCATTCTAAAAGTTAGCTTGCACATACCTTCTGTTAAATTAGTACTCCTCGACAGTAGATTAAATTGTTAGTAAGTTTTCTTATAAGAGCAGTTGTTCATACCTTTGGCAATTTTCAGGGTACGTATTGGTCTTGAATTCGGAATTAGGGAAGTATATATATAGTAACAGTAACTATAACTCTAATACTTTTATATTTGAGTGCGTGAGAGTGAAAACCTGGAAACCGATTTAATGATTTACTATGATCGGTTTCCAGGTTTTCACTCTCATGCACTTATTTGTGAAATGATCTTTAAAAATTTTTAATATATTCTACTCGCCAATCGTTTATATAAGTGCCGTCAAGGAAAAACCTGTAAACGGCAATTAAGTTTGAAAAATTATTAGCGACATACATCTGCTAGTTATTTTGGTATCATGTGCCTTGGTTACCCGATCAGTTATTTTATTTTTTGTATAATTTTATTACATACATCAGTTTGCTATAAGTAGCTTGTGACTGAAATGTAGTTATACGTATACTTGCTGTCAAAACTATTAACGGATTTTACTATGTTTGGGATTTGGAAGATTTGTAGTTTGGGCGACAAGTATAGTTATATGCATGCTTTAATTACATATTGCATGTTATTTATCAAGGACTAAGTCTGATGAATAATAATTTTAAATTGCCCTCAGCGGCACTCATATATATATGATATCATATTATACTTTTGATCATATGTGTGGATGGACAGAAAATACAAAACTACTTTCTTGATATTTTTATATATAATGCATCAAAAATGTAACATTTGTATCATCATGCCTAGAATCTAAGGTCCTCCGCTTCGCTCTGGACAATAACAAAAGATCTAGCAGTCTATAATTTGAAAAATATTATGGCAAAGAATTTACTTCTTTATGACCAAATTCTTGAAGTGCTTAGAATAGCTGAAGTATGCATAGTATCATATAATATTATTAAAGAATAGACAACAAAACTATTAGCAATAGATATAAACACAGGCTTTTTTAACCCTTAAATAAATTTTAACAAAGAAAAAACATCCAAAGAAGAAATAAAAATAGAAATAACTGAAAAAGTTAAAGAAGTTAAAAAAAAGAAATAGTTATATCAAAAAAAGAAAAAAAAAATCAAGAACAAACAAACAAAAAGAAGAGATAAACCAAGACCTAAAGAGAGTTATAAGACAAATAAAAGAACTAAGTATTTCAATTGCACAACAACCAAGTTCTAGTAACTCTTAAAATATAGTTTCAAGAATGCAATTAGCTAGTACAACAAAAGAAAGAATTAATATTGAAGAAAAGCAAACTGAAAAAGATCAAGAGACATTAATAGATAACAGAATATACAATCTGAGGAAAAATATTAATAAGAAAATAATAGAGCTAAAAGCAAAAGAAAAGAATCAAGAAATATCAACACTTACAGACACAATTGAGCATAGTCAATAGTCACCAAAAAACTGCATATATGACAAAAGTAAATCTTTTAAAGCAAACATACTAACATATATAGTACTAGAAAAAAAACAAAAAAGAAAAACTAAAATATACTTAATGGACCTTTTGAAAAAACCATCACATTAAATCAATTCAAGAAGTTTTCAAAAAAGGTAATAGTTGAACAGAAGTGGACTTTGACTGTGAGTTTAGTAAAGACATAGCAATAGAAAGAATTAAAGAAAAAGAATTAAAGAAAAAGAAAGTAAATGACTCAAAATTATTTTAAAAGAGGCAAAAAGACAAGAAAGAAAACAGCACTAGCAAGCATATAAAGACAAAGAAAGAAAAGAAAAAAGTTTAAAAATCATACTAGACAAAAAGAAATAAATTACAAAGAAGTAGATCACTTAACAGAAAATATTTTTGAAACAGAATTATACTTAAGAATATGGGATCTTCCAGCTAATATTAATACAGAAGAAGTAAGCCATATATGCAGAAACATCAAAGAAGCTCATATAGAATATATCAAAAAATCCAAATACAAAGTATTAGCACTAGTTAAACAAAAAAATTAAAGAAAAAAAAGATTCTATAGTTATTACCAATAGAAGTACATAGACTAGCAAGAGTAATGTTAAATAGAAAAAATTACAATTAACATAATATGCAAAATTAATTTATAACAAAGTTAACAGAGCTCTCAGATAATGCATCAGAAGTATTATTATTATGATATCTAAAGAAAAAAAAAGCAAGATCAGTATATAACCACCTAATAGAAACAAAAACCAAAGAAGATTAGCAACAATTACTTTCATATCAATAGAGGAAATAGAAGCAGCACAGACAAAGCTAATAAGATTTAACAACTACCTACTTTTTTGGCAAAATCATAAAGAAAAAAAGAATAAATATATAAACAAAGAAGAAAATGTAGATACAAAATATATTAATAATAATAATATTAGTGAAATCTTTAACATAGAGAAGTATAGAAATAACAGAAACAATAAATAAGAAAAAAAGATTAACAAAAATCATAAATATAAGAAAGATAGAAAAAACTTAACAACTAAAAATCAAAAGCAAGAAAAGAATAAAAAGAAAACAGTGATCCAGACATAATCTCAAAAGAAAAATTCTTATTTTGAAAATATCTTAGGCCTAATACTAAAAAGATTAGAAAAATTAGAGAAAAAAGTAGAAAGAAATAGAATAGACCAACCTAATCACTCCTAAAGACACTACAGTTGAATCAATGAATATAGACAAGAAGATAAAAAATTTTTTATGACATGAAAGAGAGGTGTTTGAAGAAAAAAGAGAAATGAAGTCTTCTTATCAAAAAGATAAAGAGTCAGATAAAGGAAAAAAAAAATAGAAAGTATAAAGACAAAATGAAGACTGTTAAAAGAAAAATAAAAAGAGAAGAAAAAAGAAATGAAAGTAATATGTTACAATATTAATGGGCTAAAAACCAAAAGTTGGAAGTTGGAAAATTTGTTTGGCTAGGCAAAAAAAAAAGAAATCACAATAATAGGAATTATAGAAACAAATCTTACAAAAAGAGAAAAGAAATTTTTAACACATGTAGCAAACAAAAGATATATAAGTTTTTGGACAAATGCAGCAAAGAATAAGAAAAAAGAGTCAGATTTTGAAAATATAGTTAATAAATAATAAAAAAATATATAAGTACTGTCAAGAAAACAAATGAATATATTATAAAAATTACACTATACTTCAAACAATTGAAGTTAGTAGTAATTGCAGTCTATATGTTACCAAATAACAAAATAATAGAAAAAACATTTAGCAAAAAATTATAAAAACAGTCTTAAGAAGGAAAAGACAAACACAAATTATTGTGATAAGTGATTTCAATTATACAGTAGACAATATTTTAGACAGACAACATCCACAAATAACAAATTACAAAAGACTGCCAATCTTTAACTAAATGAAGAATCAAAACTTTAGAGATACATATAGAGACATGAATCTAACAATTAACAATATATATAGACAAATAGAAAAGCAACAACAAGAATTGATTATATATAAATATTAGAAGGATTAGCCTCAAGTTTATAAAAAACAGAAATTGAAGAAGTAAAAAAAATTACAGAAAGTGATCACAGAATAATAATGACAAAAATATAAATTAAATATATAGTAGCAAAAAAAAGCAAGGTAAAAATTAAAAGAAAAAAAATAGTCAAGAACTATATACTTGTATGACCAAGCAAAATCCAAAGACTAGGAAAATTATGCACAAGAATTACAAAACTGACTAGAAAAAAAAAAGATATTAAAAGACATTTACAAAAAGGAACAAAATAAAGAAAAAAAAGCAAAAAAGATAAACAACATATAAGACATAATAGAAGAAGCAATTATTACAGCAGCAAGTAAACATATACTAAAGAAAAAAGTATATAATATAATAACAAACAAAAGAAAAGTCAAAAAGAAGAGCAACAAGAAGAAAATATTGTTAAGCTTCAAAAATTAATTAATATATGAAAACAAAAAAAATCCAAGCAGTAACAGAAGAAGAAAGAAGTAAAGTAAATGAACAGTTAAAAATACTAGGCAAGAAAATAGGTGCAAAGTTATCAAGATTACAAAAACAATAGTCAAATGCATGGATAGAAGATATGAAGAGTTGAAAAAAACTATTATTAGAAAAGAAAAAGAAAGACTGGAAATGAGTACAAAGAAAACAAATAAAAGAAAATATAGATAAAAAATATAAAATAATTAGAACAGATCAGAGAAAGATAATAGCTAGCCTCTTAAATAGGTCTTATAAGAAAATAGTACTTAATAAGTTTATCGAACAAGTAGAAGAAGAAACAAATTTACTAACAAGCCTAGAAGATGTCAGAGTATAAGTAGAAGAACATTACAAAAAACAATTTAGAAAAAGAAATATGAAATTAGAAAAGATGATAAAAGAGTAAAAGAAAATATACAAACTATAAGAAAAAATTAAAGAGAAATAGTATATAAAAGTTGAGAAAGAAATTAAGAAAAAAAAATAAGAAGTTTTAAAAGAACTAAAAACAGAAACAGCTTTAGACATATCAGGTATAAGTTACATTCTAATAAAATGAGCAAAAAAGAGAATACAAGAAGTATTTAAAAACTTTGCAGACTTATGTTTAGAAGTAAAGAAAATACCAATCAAATAGAAGGTAGCACAAGTCTATCCAATATCTAAAAATGTTGAGTGGAAATATAGTTTAAACAATATTTGACCAATAGCACTAATAGAAATATTTAGAAAAGTTGTGACAAAAGTAATAACAAAAAGGTTTGCCAAAGTGTTTATAAAAAAAGAAATACTAAAAGAACCAAGTTATGCAGGCCTTTTAGACAACTCAATAGAACAATCAGTACATATTCTTAACATAATAATGAAAGAAGTAAAAGAGAAGATCAAAGAGATATGAATACTCCTGCAAGATATAAAAAAGACATTTAATCTAGTTTTACTTGAGAGTCTAAAGCTAGCATTGCTAAAAGTCAAAGTATCTAAAAGAATAATAAAATATATTTTGAACTTGTTTGACAAGAGATAGCTAAAAATTATTATAGCCTATAGCCTAACAGAAGAAATAATAGCAAAAGATGATATAAATTAAGCCAAAGTAATATTTCTATTGATATAGAGGCTTTTTTATAATCCATTACTAAAGCAAATACAAAAAGATAAAGATTTAGGTTATATAGTAGAATAGCAAATTAAAAAAACATGTAATGCAACAATATCACAAATTACTGCCAAGCAGCTATTGCATATACAAATGACACAACATGAATTGCAAACAGTAAGAACAACTAATAAAGATATTAAAGATAGCAGAAGAATTCTTTAAGATGAATGATATAGAAATAAATAGATTCAAATCAAAGCTATTGATAATGAACACAAAAGTAAAAAAAAAAGAAAGAGAAGTAATTTTTGGAAAAATAAGATAACAGAAGAAATAAAAAATAAGATAGTTTACTTATTGGAAATCTGGCTAAATAATAAAATAAGTGAAGTGTTAGTAAAGAAGAAAGCTAAAAAAATAATTAACCAGATGATAAGAAATCTTAAATAAAAAAAAATAACAATGAGCCAGATTGTATATATTAATAATATAGTAATAATACCAAAGTTAAGTTATATGCTACAATTAACAAAAATGTCAGAAAGAAGTATAAGTAAAATATATTAATAGATAATAAGCCTAGCAAAACAAAAGAGCAATCTGCAAAGAAAATTAAAAAACTGTATAATAGAATACAAAGATCTCAGTAGTTGCAGAACATTACAACAAGAATTAGTAATAAAACAAATAAGTGATCTACTAACAAAACTAAATAAACAAGAAAATTTTGGACATTTAATAAAATTAAGAATAATACAAAGTTGCCAAAAAGCAGGTTTTACAGAGGATATATAGAAGATAGAAGCAATATCAAAAAATATAGAAGGTTAAAAAAGTAACTTAACTTGTTTAACATTACTAAAAGCAAGGAAGCTTAATATAAATATAAAAACAGAAGATAATTTATGAACAATGCTAAAATATAGAGCCAAAATAAAGGAACTTATAAATACACATTTATAGAAAAGAAGTGAAACTAAAATAAATAAAACAGACTTAATATATTTAAATCAGCTACTTGATATAAGAGAAAAGAAACTAATTATATGACAATAATTAAAAAGATATCAAGGTCTACTGAGTAAAGGAAAAAAAGCAGTATGGTTCAAAGCAATAGAATTAAAAATGCTTAGTAAACCAAAAAGCAAAAAGGTTAAAAGATATTTTAAAACAAACAGGTAAAATACTCAAGTAATACAAATAAGATAGAAGTATGTTTCAGAAAATAAAGGAAGAAAAAATGAATAACATATAGTATACAGAATTTTTTTTTTTTTTAAGCAGTCATACTAGTGCTTTATTAAGATTTTGAAATTACATTTGCAATTACATAAATATCCTTAACATCTAAGCTTAGCTTCATCCAGCTACTCTAATAGTATCTAAGTGTAATCTGCTGCATTACTTCAAGCAGAAGTAAGCTATTTATCTGACTACTTAAAGTCTATAATAAAAAGGTTTTTTCTCTTTCATGACAAGCTTTAAAATTGTTTTTTGTACTTTCTTTCTAATTTGTTTTTTTTTTTTTTTTGCTTTCTCTTTTCTTTCTTCTATTACTTGCTGATTTGGTTTTCCTTTTTTACTTGGTGCTTTCTTCTCTTTTCCTTTTCTTCTTTTTATCCTACTCATTATTCTTTTATTTTTCTTCTATTCATTAATCTTCTTATATCAGATTTTTTATACTTGTTCATAGAATGTGTCCTAGGCTATTCTTGTTATTATCTTTATAAACTACTATCTTAATTTTGTACTTAGAAGCTGTTTCAGTTTGTCTTGTGTTTTTTTTTGGAATAAGACCTTTGATTAATGTCTCTCTTATTATAACTTTCTCTGCTTCTGTTTTCTCAAAGAATACTGTATATAATACATATAGAGGGATCTGAACTTTTTTTTTTTCCTTTAACCCTTTCTAGGCTGTTGCAATGATTACTTTTTAGATTCTTTTCTACAGATTCCTTTGTTCCTTATATGCTACCAGATGTGCCTGTATTTCTTTTGTTTTATTTTGGCACATTTGGCACTCTGTTGTTGTATATACTTCTAGTTTTTTTTTGTTCAGTTTTTCTAATATTGGAAGTTTATCTATTATGCATTTTATAAATACACTTCTTCTGACACTACTTCTTCTTGTTGTGCAATGTACTTCTTTAGATATCTACAGTTTATTCTAAAAATATGTCTAATTATATATCATACTTCTGTTTCTGGTTTGAATTCTTTAATTGTTTTCATTTCTTTTTATTCTGCTTCTAATCTTGCATTCATTATCAATTTACACAGCAGTCTTGCTGATATGTCAATACATTTGTTTTTCCACTTTAAGCAGTACTCTATCTCTTCACAACTGACTTTTTTGACCTATATGATTTCTTTACTTATTGCATCTTTTTTTGCTAGACTATCAGCTTTATTATTTCATCTATCTTTACTGTGACTCTTTTCTTTAACCAACTCTATCTGGATGTTCTTTGTTCTAATAAGTCCTCTAATTTTTATTATTTATATTGTATTCTTTTTTTTAAGAATTTTATTTTTGTATACTTGTTTTAAACCTCTACTAATGTTTCTTATTATCATGTTGCTATCTGTATATATTTCTATTTGCTTCTCTCTTGATATCATTAAAATTGCAGCCCATATTGCTACTAACACCACTATTGTTAATGTTTGTCATTCTTCTAAACCTAATGCTATCTCTTCTTCTGACCATTCTTATGTTTCATTTGTTCGTATTCACCCTATACCCATACCACTTCTGCTTTTTGTGTCTTCTTTAGTCTTTAGGTTTGTTGCTCTATCTGTGTATATTACATACTTGTTCTTGTTATATTCCTTCTTAAAACTTTTACCATTTCTTGAATAATGCTGCCTTTTAACTTTTATCATCTGATTATCTCTACTTCTAGCTCTTTTATTATTCTTAGTCCTTCAAGTTTCTGTTCTCCTATTATTAGTTTGTTTATGTTTATTATTTTTGTTATTTGATCTATTGCTATCTTGATTTTGTTGCTATCTTTTTTTATTAATGCATCTGAAATCATATTGATTCTGTTATTTACTCTTATTCACTGTTGGCAACTATTTTTTTGATGTTCTTCTTCTCTTATACAACTCTTATATCTGTTAATTTCGATAGCTAATTTACTTTTTTTGCTCTGCATTTGCCAATGTTCTATTAGTATTTTCTTCTTCTTCTTTTTGACTATCTTTTCTAATTGTTGATTGTTCTGTGCACTATGCATAATCTATTCTTTTCTTCTTTTGTCTTCTGAGATATACTTCCATCTTATTTGTATTGCTTAAGTGTTTTGCCTGATTGTTCTAAATTGCCTTTTAACTTCTCTATTTTCTGATCTAATAAGCACTTCTAGTTCTATCACTTTAAACTATTTTGTTTTTTTTCCTTTACTTGATAGGCCTTGGTAACTTTTTAGCTACTGCCATATAATTAATCTTTTTCCTTTTTTTTCTTTTGTATTTATCAGCTGACTTAGATATATTAAGCCTGCTTCATTTATTCTGATACTGTTTTTTTTTTATAATTGAGTATCTATGAGTTTTCTTATTTTGATTCTATATTCAAACATTGTTCATAAATTGCCTTTTGTTCTTATGTTTATATTAAGTTTTCTTGCTTTTAGTAATGTTAAACAAGCTAAGTTATTTTTCTAACCTTCTATATTTTTTGGTATCTTCTCTATTTTCCATATATCTTCTGTTAAACTTGCTTTTTGGTACTTTTGTATTACTTTTAATTTTGTTAATTGACCAAGACTATCTTGTCTGTTTAGTTTTGCTAATAGGCCATTTATTTGTTTTGTTATTAACTCTTGTTGTAATAATTTGCAGCTTCCAAGATCTTTGTGTTCCATTATGCAGTTTTCTAATATTCTTTGTAGATTGCTTTTTTGCATTACTAAACTTATTATTAGTTGATGTATTTTGCTTATACTTCTTTCTGATATTTTTATTAGTTGTAGCATATAACTTAATTTTGATATTATTATCATATTGTTTATATATGCAATCTAACTTATTGTCATCTTTTTGTATCTAAGATCTCTTATTGTATGGCTGATTATTCCTTTAGCTTTCTTTTTAACTAGCACTTCACTCATTCTATTATTTAGTCATATCCCTAATAAGCAAACTATCTTGTTTTTTGCTTCTTCTGTTATCTTGTTTTCTCCAAAAATCACTTTTTTTTCTTCTTTCTTTACTTTTGTGTTCATTATTAATAGCTTTAATTTGAATCTATTTATCTCTATGTCATTTATTTTATAAAATTCTTTTGCTATTTTTAATATTTCTATTAGCTGTTTTTTACTATTTGCAATCCATGTTGTGTCATCTGCATATGCAATGGCTACTTGGCAGTACTTTGTAATATTGTTGCATTGCATTTTTCTTTTAATCTGTTATTCTACCATATATCTTAAATCTTTATTTTCTTGTATTTTCTTTAACAGTAGATCATAGAAAAGTTACCATATTAGTAAAGATATTACTTCTTCTTAATCTATACCATCTACTGCTATTATCTCTTCTGTTAGACTATAAGCTGTAATAATCTTTAGTTGTCTTTTATGAAACAGATTCAAAATGTTTTTTATTGTTCTTTTAGGTACTTTAACTCTTTATAATGTTAATTCTAGACTCTCAAGTAGAACTGAGTCAAATGCTTTTTTTATATCTTGTAGAAGTATTTATACTTCTTTACTCTTCTTTTTTGTTTCTTCCATTATCATGTTAAGAATATGTACTGGTTGTTCTGTTAAGTTACCTGGAAGGCTTGCATAATTTGGTTCTTTAAAATATTTCTTTTTTTATAAACACTTTGGCAAGCCTTTTTGTTATTATTTTTGTTACAACTTCTCTAAATGTTTCTATTAGTACTATTGGTTATATGTTGTTTAAACTATATCCCTATTCAACATCTTTAGGTATTGGGTAAACTTGTGCTATCTTTCATTTAGTTGGTATTCTTTCTCCTTCTAAACATAGATCTGCAAAGCCTTTAAATACTTCTTATATTTTCTTTTCAGCTTGCTTTATCAGAATATAACTTATATTTAATATGTCTGAAGCTGTTTTTGTCTTTAGTTCTCTTAATATTTTTTCTTATTCTTTTTTCTCAATTTCTCTTTCAACTTCTGTATATTATTCTTTTTTAATGTTTTTTCATAGTTTATATATTTCTTTTTACTCTTTTAATATCTCTTCTAATCTTGTATTTCTTTTTCTAAATTGTTTTTTATAATGTTCTGCTACTTTTATTTTAACATTTTCTGAACTTGTTAGCAGATTCATTTTTTCTTCTATTTGTTTAATAAATCTGTTGAGTACTATTTTCTTATAAGGCCTATTCAGAAGGCTTGCTATCATCTTTCTCTAATCTGTTCTGATCATTTCACATCTTTTATCTATATTCTCTTCTATTTGTTTTCTTTATATTCACTTTTAGTTCTTCTTTTTTCTTTTCATTACTAGCTTCTTTCAACCTTTTATATCTTCTATCTATGCATTTGACCATTGTCTTTGTAGTTTTGGCAGTTTTGTACCAATTTCTTTGCCTAGTATCTTTAATTATTCATTTACTTCACTTCTTTTCTCTTCTGTTACTGCTTGTGTTTTTTTAGCTTTTGCATACTTGATTAATTTCTGTAATTTGACAATGCTTTCTTCTTGTTGCTGTTCTTCTAACTTTTTCTTCTGTTACTTATTATGTTAAATACTTTTTTCTTGAGTATGTGTTTATTTGCTACTGTAATAATAGTTTTCTCTATTATATCTCATATGTTGTTTATTCTCTTTGTTTTCTTCTTCTTATTTTGTTTTTCTTTGTGAATATTTTTTAGAACCTTCTTTATTTCTAACTGATTCTGTAGCTCTTGTGCATAATTTTTCCAATCTTCTAATTTTGCTTGATCATATAAGTATATTGTTCTTAACTGCCTTTTCTTTTTAATCTTCATCTTGCTTTTAACTGCTATTATATGTTTGATCTATATTTCTGCTATTACTATCTTATGATCATTCTTTGTAATCTTTTCTACCTCTTTAACTTCTGCTTTTTGTAGGCCTGAGACTAAACCATCTGATATCTATATATAGTTAATTCTTGTTGCTGCTTCTTCATTTGATCACATGTATTGCTAACCTATTGAATTCAAGTCTCTATACATGTCTTTAAAGTCTTGTTTATTTATCCAATTAAAGATTGACAGCCTTTTGTAGTTTGTTGTTTGTAGATATTGTCTGTTTAAAATATTGTCTACTGTGTGATTAAAATTACCTATTATAATGATTTGTGTTTGTCTCTTCTTTTTTAAGACTGTTTCTACAATTTTTTGTTGAATCTTTCTCTTTACTACCTTATTATTTAGTGGTATATATGCTGTAATTACAACTAATTCTAATTGTTTGAAGTATAGTGTAATCTTCATTATATATTCACTTATTTTTTTAACTGCATCTATATGTTTTCTCATTGTTCATTGATTACAATTCCAATGCCTGAATCTTTCTTCTTATCTTTAGCTGCATTTGTTCAAAAACCTATGTATCTTTTGCCTGCTATATATGTTAAGAACTTCTCTTCTCTTTCTGTAAGGTTTGTTTCTATAATTTCTATTATTGTAATTCCTTTTCTTCTGCCTAGCTAAGTAGATTTTCTAATTTTCAATCTTTGGTTACTACATTTCTTTTATCTTGTACTTTATTTCTGTAGTTTCTATTTTTCCAATCACTTCTGTTTTCTTTTAATTTTTTTTTTTTTTGTATTCATTTATTAGGTCTTTTGCATTTTTTTGTTTTTCTTTTAAGCTTGTATCTTCTTGTATCTCTCTTTTGTTCTTTTGTGTCTCTTGCTCTTTGCTGCTGCCTTTTTGTATTCTTTTATTATCTTTTTGGGTTTTGCATTCTCAGAACATTAAAGTTCCATTGTATTAAACTTTTTTCTTAGTAACCATATTCATGTTTGTTTGGCTTTTAAATAAGACTACTGCATAATCTCTTGGTTTTCCCCATCTATTTGATGGTATATATACTGCTATTGCTTTTCTGATCTTAAGTTCTCTTAAAAGGATTAGTTCAGATATTCTTTTTGGTATTCTTTTTAGTTTTGCTATAAATTTGTTTTTTTTTTCTTTTTTTTTTCTTCTTCTTCATCTATTGTTATTCTTGCTAATTTTCTATTTCTCAAAGCAATTACCTATAGGAATATCTGTTTAGCCTCTTCTTTGACTTTAATTACTACTGTCATCCTGTATATGCTTCTTTTTATTTTGTATGAAGATATATTTCTTACTTTTCTTACTAGGTATTTCATTTCTTGCTCTGAGATTTCCTTTAGCAAGTCTTATACTGTAAGTGTTACTAAGTTTTCTTTGTTTTTTTTGTCTGTATTCTCCTCTCTTAGGCTCTTTATTTTGCCTTTTATTTTTTTTTTTTTTTCTGCATCTTTTTTTTTCTTTTTTTGTTTCCTCTTTCTTTTTTGTTTCCTTCTTTTCTTCTCTTTCACTTTTATTTTTATATTCTTCTGTATCAGAGATCATTCTGAACCAGTTATTGTATTGTCTTTGAATCTTGTTGATTGCTTTTTCTCTATTATGTTTACAATCAAAATTGATTACAATCCAAGCATTACCTTTCTTGAACACTTCTTTGACTTCTATTGCATATTTGTTAGTTATTAGTAGTCTTTCTACAAATTTTGTTCTTTTTTTTTTTGAGCTGCCTAGCATATTATATGCTGGTATTTTTGCTGTATATATTAGTTTCTTACTGCAATCTCTGTTTGCAGGTGACTATATGCTTTGTTTTGATAATACCTCTATGAAGCTACTTTTCTCTATTTCATAGTTCTATTTCTTTCTTCTCTCTTCTTCTTCTTTTTGATTTCTAATTGCTGCTATTATGTTTTGACAATCTTGCTATATTACTTTTGTTTTTAATGTTTTAATTTCTTCTTCTACATATTTGTCTATAGTTGTTTCTATTATCACATACATGTTTTTTATATTTTTTGTATCTTCTTTATTTCTTCTTCTCTTTTGTTATTCTTTTTCTTCTTTACTTGTGTTCTGTCATAGTTCTTTTTTCTTTATTACTATATCTACTGTATCTGTTGTTTGTCTCATTTTTTCTATATACCTTTCTGATATGATTATTTCTTCTCTTGACATTGTTTGATTTTTCTTACTACTCATGCTTTCTACTGCTATTAGATGTTGGCTTATATGATTTATTTATTTTGCATATTTTTTTACACTAGTTGGATCTTTTATGTCTACTTTAATTATTGCTTCATATATTTTTCTTAGCAATATCATCTTCATTAAGTCTGTTTTTCATAATGCTACTGCAACTATATCTTTCACATTGAAGTGGTTGTCTCTATTTGCTAGTTCTTGCTTTAATTCTTTGTTATTTATGAGTTTTAGTACTGCTTTTGCTCTTCACTTATTAACTTTAGTGTCCTAGACTCTTCTAGTTTTATTTGTATTAACATCTGGCTATACTTGTATAATTATTTTAAATGCTTCTATTACATGCACTTTGTAATACTTACATGTCTATTCTGCCTATATCTGTATATGTTTGTTTATTTGTTTCCTTATATGCTTACATGGTCTAAAACAATTTGCGATTCCAGGTCAATACTGTTTTTTCAAAATTTTCTTTTTGATTTTTGTTTCTTTAAACTTGTCTTCTATTTACTTGTTATGTCTTTTTATTTTCTTTGTCTTTGCACTTACTAGATCTGTTTTAAGTGCTCTTTCTTTTTGTCTAAGTTTCTGACTGTTGTTTTAATACTGGTTCTTGTATAAAATTCAATTTTCTTTTTTTGTATATTTGTGTTTTGGTAATTGGCAGAAAGAGTTCTCCTGTGTACAGAATTATTGATAGTTAGAAAAGATAGTTAAAAAAAATATATATACAGTATATTAGTAAAGCATTGGCAACTGCAGAGTAAAGAAAATGAACTAGTTATCAAAATTAATAGATGCAAGAGTTGTACAAAAAATAAAGAATATTTAGAGAATAGCTGCCAGCAGTAAATAAGAATAAACAACAAAACTAATATGATTTTAGATGCATTAATAAGCAAAAGCAGCAACAAGATCAAGATAGCAATAGATCAAATAATAGAAGTAACAAAAAAAGAGAAACCAGAAATTAAAAAACAGAAACTTAAGAAACTAAGAACAATAGAAAAACTAGAAGTAGTGATAATCAAACAACAAAATTTAAAAGAAAACATTAGTTAAGAAATAATAAAAATCTTAAAAAGAAATATAATAAGAAACAAAAATAAATATACAATATATACAGACAGAACAGCAAATTTGAAAATAAAAAAAGATAAAAGAAGTAAAAATAGTATGAATATAAGATGGGTGCAAATAGATGAAACACAAGAATAGCCAAAAGAGAAGGCTGCATTAGGACTAGAAGGATGGCAAACATTGATAGTAGCAAAGTTAGTAGTGATATAAGCAGCAATTTTAACAATACTAAAAGAAAAACAAATAGAAATATATATAAATAGCAATATTGCAATAAAAAACATTAGCAAAGGTTTAGAATACATAGACAGAAATAAGATTCTTAAAAAGAAAAATATGATATAGGTAATGAAAATTAAAGATCTGATTATGACAAAAAACATTCAGATAGAGTTCTTTAAGATTAAAAGTCACAGTAAAGATAGATGGAATAATAAAGCTGACAGCTTAGTAAATAAAAGTGCAACAAGTAAAAGAACAATACAAGCAGAAGAAAATAGTTGCAAAGAGATAGAGTACTGTCTAAAGTGGGAAAACAAATATACTAACATATTAACAAAATTGCTTTGCAAGTTAATAACAAATGCAAAATTAGAAGCAGAATAGAAAAAAACAAAAGCAATTAGAGAATTAAAACCAAAAACAGAAGTTATAATTTACAATTAGACATACTTTTGAAAAAGACTAAGAATAACTAAAGAAGTACACTGCACAATAAGAAAAAGTAGCACCAGAAGAAGTGCATTTATAAAGTATATAATAGATAAACTACTAATATTAAAAGAACTTAACAAAAAAAGACCAGATGTATACACAACAACAGAATGCCAAATCTGTCAGAATAAAACAAAAGAAATACAAGCATATTTGGTGCATACAAAAGACAAAGAAACCTTTGAAAAAAAATTCAAAAAGTAACTATCACAACAACCTGAAAGGGGTTGAAAGAAGATAAAAAAGTTCAAGTCTTTTTATATATGTTATATATAGCTCTTTTTAGAAAAACAAAAGCAGAAGAGGTTAAAATAAAAGAAGCTCTAATTAAAGGTCATATTCCAAAAAAAATACAAAACAGATTAAGGCAGCTCCTAAGCACAAAATCAAGACAACAGTTTATAAATGTAATAGCAAAAACAGTCTAGGATACTTTCTATAAACAAGTATAAAGAATCTGATATAAGAAAATTAATGATTAGAAGAAAAACAAAGAAATAATGAGTAAAATAAAAAAGAAAAGAGATAAGAAGAATAGTACTAAACAAAAAAGAAGAACCAAATCAACAAAAAATAGAAAAAAAAGAAAAAAAAAAGATAAAAGAAAAAGAGAAACAAATCAAAAAAGAAGTACAGAAGACAATTTTGGAGCTTGTCATAGAAGGAAAAAACCCCTTTTATTATAAACTTTAAGTAGTCAGACAAGTAGCTTACTTTTGCTTGAAATAATGCAGCAAGTTGCACTTAGGTATTAGTTGAATGACTAGATGATGCTAAACTTAGATGTTAAGAATATTTATATAATTGCAAATATAATTTCAAAATCTTAATAAAATACTAACATAACTGCTTAAAGAAAGAAAAAAATAGTATTAATTAAATAAGCAAATAAATAAATAAATTTAGCAAAGTTATAAAAATATAGCTAAAAAAATTAATATAAATTAAATAAGTGAATAAATAAGAAAAAGTTAACAAAAATATATGAATAAAGCTAAAAAAAAAAACTAATATCAAGTTTACTAATAATTTTAGATATATTAAAAGTGTAAATAAAGTTAGTTTCTGATTTTGTAAATATAACAATATTAAGTTTTTTTAATAATATATTGGTTTACTTAATCAAAGCATAACTTGTTAAGATTTTTTAAGCTGAATAATAGTTGGTTTAGAGATTTAAATGATGTTATAATAAGCAATAATTCTGGTTAAAATTTGTAAATTACTTGTTTAAGAAGAGATTTTTTTTTAAGATAACTTTTTTGGATTTTTGACTTTTATTAATAATTTTTTTGATAATGTAATTTTTATAAACCATTACAAAAAAAATATATAATTGAATATATATATAACTTTTCTATATTATCTATTTAAAAAGTTTATCTGAAATTTCTTTACTAATTGTTATATCTAATATTCTTGCTTAAATGTTCTATTTTAAATCTTTTGAATCTACATTTGTGTTAACATTACTAGGTTATACTCAGGTTATTGTCTCAATCTTAGAACTATTTTATCTTTAAGATAAACTTTTTAAAGCTTTTTGTATCTATTTTTACAACTGATTTGATATTATTATAACAGAACTAATATTTGCAATTAGAGTTTTATCTTTAACTACTATGTTTTTGTAAAGTTTATTTAAACTCTAGCATCTACTTTACAGCATATTCTTAATACTTTAGTATACTTTTGCCTGTTCTCCAAACTTTTAATCTAAATAGCTTGTATAAGACTATAATTAGTTCATTAGTATATTAGATTGGTCTAATATTCTTTTCTTCTAATTTGTACTGTTAGTCTAGTTGGTAGTACTTCTGAGACTTTCAACTCAAAGGTTTTTGCCTGTTTAGATATTTCAACATTAGTATCTGTTTCTAATAATCTAGTTTTTACAATAGTACTATTAAAGATCTATGTATTTTTTTATTTAGAACTTCTTAAATAAACTTCTTGTTTTTTAATTTTAATGAATTTATATAGCTACAAGAACTTATCTAGTATTTGCACTACCTAATGCCAGTTTGCATTTCTCTGTGTACTCAGTTATACAGGTGCTTTATAACCTGCCAGTTATATTGGTATAATTATTATTACAGGTATTTTAACTTAATTTTTAGAAACAGTTATCATAATACAAATATTATATAATAGGGCTTTGCAAATGTCTATGCCAGAGGCTATCACTCCTATTCTACAAAAGGTCTTTAACGATACACTATCTACTGGCAATATGCCCATCTCATGGACAAAAAGTCTAATCACCTTAATACCAAAGAAATCTTCAGA
>CAJVQA010001101.1:0-27572 GCA_910591915.1 Cetraspora pellucida | reverse complement strand
GCTCTTTCTTTTTTGTTAAGTCTTCAAGCACAGTTTTGACAGTGGTTTTCCTGTTAGTCTTGATTTTTGTTTCTGCAGGTTTTGTGTTTTGGTAATTGGTGGAAAGAGTTTTTTTATAATGTTATATTTTGTAAACTATTATGTTATAATACCTTTTAAGATATTGTTAAGTCTATATAAAATGTGTTGGCAGTGCAATAGATATGAATTGTCATGAGTAGTAAGTTAGTCCAGAAAGGAAGTTTATAATGTTTAAGTTGTTTTTTAAAAATATGATATTTTGGATAAAAAGAAAGAAAATATTCAAGAAATATAGTTTCATTATTTAGGGTGTATGAAATGTTGTAAATTGGGCTAATTAAACAAGTTCAACCTATATGTTTAATAAGTTGTATTATTTTAAAGTTTGTAGTTAATCAATTGGGTTTATTAATGATTGGCTTAGAATGAAGAAAAATATTAGTAGAAGACCAGGAGTTGTTTTGAAGTTGTTGAATTTATATACAAATCGATGTGCCTAGTAGAGAAGATTGGGAATGTAGTGTTATAATTGAATATCTCAGATATGTTTAATGTTGTAGATTTGAGGATATAATAGGATACTGGATGGTATTGTACAGTAAATATTAGCTTTGAGCTTAACAAGACCAATATGTTAAGTGAAAATTTTGTTACAAGTAGGTTGGCTAATAACAATATTGTGTAAGCAGTATTTAATAGTAGAAATAATAACTGTACTAATAATGTAATGAGTATGTGAATCAGTTATACATTTTGTTTTTACAATTTGGATAGATTGGAAGAATTTAGAGATAATTAGTTTTGTTTGTTTAGATTGCCTGTTATCTAAAGTAAACCAACAATCTAAAAATTTAAAAGGTTGTTTGAATGAATAAAATGAAAGTAGGTAGTTATTATAAGAGATAAGAGTATAGTAGGATGAAGAGTTGTTAGTAACCAGAATGAATTTTAAAGGATTAATTTGGATGTTTGTTATAGTATAAAATGATTCAGTAATAGATAATATATGAAATAACTCAGTTTGTGAAGAAGCAACCCAAAGAGTATTATCTATATATGCTAGAACAGAGCATTGTTATGTAATGAATGAGTTGTTTGAAATTTTAGATTAGTGGTCCATGTAGATTATAGAGTATATTTAGAGACTTTTGAATACATGTATAAAATAAGTGGGTCATAGTAAATATGTTATAATAAAGATGCAATTGTTTTATTTTGGTCAATAGCATTGTGAATTGAATAAGAGGTAGTAAAACCAAAATTGGTAATAACTTGGTTATGACAATCAGTAAAAAGATCAGTAAGAATATTAATAATGGATAGAAGAAATGAAAGATGAGAGAGTGAATGTTTAAAAAGAACAAGGTTTACAAAATTATATGCTTTGCTTATATCTTATAAGAGTAATCAAATGTTTTTATGATTGCAGATAGCATCTTTAATAAGATTATTAAGAATATAAAGAGGAATTAAAATACTATTATTAGAGAGTATAACATAGTTAAAAGATAAAAGAATAGAATTTGAGGAAAATACAAAGCTAAGTCAGTTTGTAAAAATTTTAGTATAAAGTTGGCAAATGTGTTCGATCAAACTGATAAATTGTGTAATATTAAAATTATCATCAAAGGTGTTGTATTTAGAAATAAGATAAATTCTGCTATGTTTTCATTATTTAGAAATTCTATTATCAAGAAGACAATAATTAAAGAGAGCAGTAATAGCAAAAGTGCATTGAGGACTAATGTGCTTAAGCATTTTATAACTAATGCCTATAGGACCATAGGCCTTGTTATTAGGCAGTTGTAAGAGAGTTTGAAAAAGTTCTTCATTAATAATAAAAGAATTAAGAAAATAAGACTAATTTGGATTGATATGAGAGAATAAAAGATATTGTTGTTTCCAAAAATTATTAAAAAGAGTTTTATTAATAGGTATAAGTATAGTCCAATCATAGAAATAAGATTGAACATGTTGTTTAATAAGTAATAGGTCAGTAATAAGTTGGTTTGGCAGTTTTATGTTTGAAAGATGAACAGGTTGATAATAGCAATTAAAAATACTATTAATAGCCTAAGTAGAATATGTTATAAGAGTAACACATCTTTTGTCAATGATTTTATTGATTTGTTGTTAGAATAAAGAGAGTTTTCAATATAACAGATATGATAAAGTTGTTTTCAAATAGAGTGGGCATGTTGAAGCCATAGTTGAATATAGAAAGAGTTGGTAAAAGTAAGTAATTGAAGGTCACATTGTGACTGTTTATTAATTTGGAAGATATTTTGGTTAATACTTGAGATGTTAGAAGATTGAGTGAGTTTTTTAATAAGTTTAATAATATGTTCAAGCTTTTTAAGAGAGAGATGTAGTAAAGTACTATGGAGTGAATATTGGTAATTGTAACTTCATTTATGAGTGATTTTATTAAGAATTGTATAAGTAGTTGTATAAATTATAAAGCAATGAATTTTGTGCTAAGTAGTTTTAATACTTTTATTAGTAGTACTATTAATAGGAGTTTTGTGTAATAAAAGTTGTTGAGTTAAAGTATCAGCAAAGAATTTTCAGTTTTCTGTAGTTATTATTTTATAATTGAATATATGATCACTGATTCTAGTATGTTTTTATAAGGATTTACTATAGGCATGTAAAAATGTTTAAGTAGAGATAAGAATCAAGTAGTTACTTAAGATAGAGGTTTGACTGTTGTCAAAACTGTAGAAAAGAAGAAATTGTATATTAAATTGGTCAATTCAGATGTAGTTAATGCAACTACTACTAGTATTGTTAGACCAAGTAAAATGTTTATTATGAAAATGAGCTTCAATATTATACATATTGAAATAATTAAGAAAGTTGATAAGTTTGTATTTGGAAGAAGAACTGTAAGTATGATCCTGTGTATTAAAATCACTAAGGATAATAAGATAGAGGTAGAGTTGAGAAGCTTGTTGAATCCAGTTGATTACTGTATTTTGGATTTTGGTTGTGAATAGCTGTATTAGTAGATAAGAGGTATACTGAGATAATATAAAGTTTGATATTGCTTAAAAAGAAAATATCAAGTACAATAGCTTCTACTAAGTGAGTATAAATACTGTGAATATGAGGTTTAAGATAATTATGAATCATTCTTTCTGCAGAAATAAAGAGTTAGACTAGTAGTAAGTAAAAAAATTATTGTTTTAGAAAAAAAAGTTAGTTTTGTTAAAAATTTTTGTTTTAGTAATACTGGCAATAGATATGTTATTATTAAGACAGTAATCTTGCCAGGCTTCTCTTTTTGTTAGATCATTAAAGCCTTTAACTTTGTGTATAGCAATAGTTAGGTTAAGATAATAAGAACATGAGTCAAAAGAATGTAAAACAGAGTTATAGTCAATAGGAGTTGAATAATGATCATTAGAGAAAGAATCAGATAAAATAGGAGTAAAGCTAAGAGAGTTGGATTTGAGAGAGATGTTATAGAATAGTAAAAGAAGATGTAGAGCAATAATCATATGATCTGACAAAAGAGTGTTATTAGGAAGGTATATATAAGTTTCATTATAAGATGAATTAACTGAAAATATAATACTAAATACAGTTTTGTTCATTATATTTGTCAATATATTGAATTAAAGTTTGAATGGTTTGATCATAAAGGAGAAGTGATAAATTGTAATATAGAAGGAATTTGTTAAAACATGTGTAAAAATCATAGAGAATTAAAGATTATATAAATAATTTTTCAAAATTGTCTTCTACAGAGTCAATTATCATATACTCAGTTCTCACAGCTGTGCAAGGTACTATAGTCTGCCCTGTATGTAATAGAAAATATTTTTAATATTATTAAATATTAGCAAATAATATAATTATTATAAATAAATTATCATTAAAACTTTAAGATGATATAGTAATATATTTTATATATATAAAAATCTATAAAATATTGTTATATTAACCAAATATCTTTTAAAATGACAAAAAAATTTATTAGCAAGCCAATAGTATATCTTTTAATAATTTATCTAATTATCAAGATATTAATAAATAACTTCTTAATAATAGTTTATTTACTAGCTAATATTTTAGTATTATGTTTAGAATATTATCTGAGATATAACAAATTATGTAACTATCTTTAAGTCATCATCTTTTTATTATATCATTAAATTATACAATTTTTTTAATATATTAATAAATTATTTATAAGATAATTAGTTTAGATATTTTGGTTAATATATTGAAATTTTTTATAACTAATATAATATAATTTATATCATCTAATATTATTTAAAATAATCAAAAAAAATTTATTAGCAAGCCAATAGTATATCATTTTAAAATTTATCTAATCTTTAATTTATATATATAATATCATTAAAATTTTGCCTTATATCTTTTTTATAATATCATTATTTTTTAGATAATATTTTAATAATTTTTAATTTTTATTATCTGAGATGTAACAAATTTTTCAACTATCTTACTAATATTAACTTATTTTTACATTTTTTTAATCTTATAACAGCTAACAGACTATTATCCAAATATTGTTTAAATGATTGTTTGTTGTTATTTGAATCATATTTTGATTTTAAGCTATGTAGGTTTATATGTGAATTACATGTAGGCCAAAGAAAGTTAATAATCAGTTTAGAGATAATGTATTTAAATATTGTATCCTTAAATAGATGTCTTTATCTTTTAGTTTATTATTGCTCATCTAGTAGTTAAAGCT
Source organism: Cetraspora pellucida (assembly GCA_910591915.1). Taxonomy (NCBI): domain Eukaryota; kingdom Fungi; phylum Glomeromycota; class Glomeromycetes; order Diversisporales; family Gigasporaceae; genus Cetraspora; species Cetraspora pellucida. Next base: position 22,822 of record CAJVQA010001101.1, on the reverse strand, counting down.
GATTTTATTACTATAAGTGTCTGATTATCTTAAACATAAATAAATAAATAAATAAGTAAAAAACAACTTATACATTGTAGTATTTTATAAGATATACATAGTATTTAACCAAAACTAATAGCAATATTCTTTGCTAATTGAATGAAATTAACTGTCAAAAAACTACAAAACCTATACATGACATATGGGCTTTCTACTAGTAGCAATAAGAAAAATTTAAAAGAAAGATTGCAAGGATATTTTAAAAAGAAAAAAGGAAAGTTGCTAAAAACACATTAAGAAAATAGTTTTGAATTAGAAGATTTACAGAGAAGAGAATAAATAAGTTTAATAGTAAAGTTTTTTTAAATGATAAGGTAGTTGATCTCAAAGATAATGTTTTGAAAATAGGTTCTTAGAAAGCTAATTATAGAATAAGTAAGAAGTTGGCTACACATCTTCAAGAAAAGAAAGAAATTAATACAGTTCTGATTGATATATTTATATTAGTCTTAAATAAGATAGAAAAATAGAAACTTCTTAGTTTTATATAAGAAGTTAGTAGAAAGAGAATTATTAGAAGAGTTATGGCTAGATATTAAATTATCAAAACTATATAACCAGCATAAATATAACTTTTTAGCTAAAGTAGACAGATAGTTAGATAAAGCAATTAAAGTATTATTAATATCTGATAAGAAAGTGTTTATTAGAATTAGAGAAGAAATAGAAACTAATGCAGTAATATTAATATTAGCTAATAACAAAGGTTGAAGTAGTCTTGCAAATTATTAGTAACAATAATAAAAATATAAATATCAAAATTTAATTTTTAGTTAGCTATGATCAGTGCCTTGTTTTAGTAGATAAAAATATAATAACAGATTTAGATATAACTAAAATAATTAAAAGATAAGTAAAAAACTACCTATTACTAACATTAGCTAATTTAAAAAAAGATAATTTTTATAAGAAAACTAGTAAGAAAGAAAAAAAGATCAGTTTATTTTATAGTAAAGGAGTATATAATTAGTCAGAGTACCAAAAATTAGTTAAGTGTTTAATTGTAGAGAAATCAGCTAAATTGCTATTTTGCTTCTTTTTATTAGTTATAAATTAGCTAATAAATAAAATTCTCTTATTACTAAGAAATGTTTTGGTGCTTGATATACAACCAGTTTTAAATCAGTATTTATTAACAATAAAACAAAAAAAATAAGTAAAAAAATAAATAAATTGATTGATAAAAACTTTAGCAATTAGTTGTTTAGAATACTAAGTAAAAAAACTTAAATTTTTGTTAAAAGTAAGTTCAGTATTTTTGGTTCTAAAAAAAAATGTTAAGAAATGAAGATTAGTGATAAATTTGAGAATATTAAATTTAATTCTGTCTAATATAAAGGTCTGATTAAAAGGTTTAGAAGTTTACTTCAAATAATAGAAAAAAATAGTATATAATTATATAGAACTTGAAAAAAGCTTACTATTATATTATAATGAGAGAAAATGCTTAGCATTTCCTAGTTTCAAGATGATAAATAAGTAGTATTACTATTGAGTTTTTTCTTTTGGGCTCTAACAAGCAGTATAGATTTTTTTGAAAATTATGAAGTTAATAGTTATTATTAAAAATTACTAGGTCTATCTTGCAGAATTTACTTTGTGATATTTTGACTAGCTTATTTTTTACCAAAAAACCTAATTATAATAAAAAATTAAATAATAAGATAGATATAAAAAAATATGGCTTAGTAAAAGAGACATCAAAAGGTCAATTAACATTATCATAACAGGTAAGGTTTTTTGGTTTATTAATAGATACAGTAAAGGCAAAGATAATAGTTCCAAAAGACAAAATTGTGAAGACAAAGAAATTATTAAGTGAATTAACAGAAAAAAAAAAGATCTCAGCTTGAAAGTTAGCTATAATAGTAAAAAAAATATAATTATTAAACAGAGCATTTATCTATATTAAGGTTTGTTGTCTAGAATTCTATTCATTAATAGATGCAACCAAAAGAAGAGTATAAAAATAGGACTTTTTGGTCTATATAACAGAACAGACATAAGAAAATGCAAGTTGGATACCCAAAACTTAAGAAAACAAAATGACTATTCAGTCTAAAAGCTATTCAAAATAAAACAAGCATTTGTTAATGCTTTGACAATAGGTTGGATGGCAATTTTTAGAGAATACAAAGTCTTCAGAAATTAGAACTCAAAAAAGTTACATTAAGAAATTATCCAATTATAAACAAAAGCAGAAATTTTGAAAATAAAATTATTTGCCAAACTTTTAGAACACTTTTAGATCAATTTGTATATCAACAATCAAGATGCTATCAGCATAATAGTAAGAAGTGAAAAGCTTTTATAACAAAAAGACCTGTTAAGAAGACTTTGAGTTCAATTAGACAAGTATAATATATAACTTAGCAAGGTTTTTTAGATTTCTTCAGAATTAAACCTAGCAGATACTTAATCAGATACATGAATACCAATAATTAATGTCTAGAACAGTTAGTTTTTAAACTTATAAAAAAAAGACAGGAACCTCATACCATTGACTGTATAACAAACTACCAAAATTCAAAGCTTCTACACTTTAACAATCATTATTACTGTCCCAACTATAAGAAAATAAATTGGTTTACTCAGAGTTGAAAAAAAAACAACTATGTATTCTCTTTATTAGCTCTAATACATTGTGTACTACAACATATTTTAGAGAAGAAGGCAGTAGCAACAGTAATAATCTTTAAATAGGTCTTTGTAGAATGGTGACTAACTCTGTTGCACAACAAGACAGACTTTTTGATATTACCATCTTTCCAAATAGCATTTGTAAGAGTATTTTTAGGCAAATAAAACTGTAGAAGAACCCCAGTTAACAGTTTCTAGTAGTAAAATTAGATTAATTAATATGTTACTTGCCAGAGCTCAAACTTTATATAAAAAATCAGTATCTTTAAATTAGAATTAGCATTTGGACAGAGCTTAAAGTTTATATAAGAATTATTGTAATTTAATAAGTTTAAAAGCATTATCATTTAAAGTAGATACTCTTTTCTCCCTCATTGTTTGGCTTGAACTTACTTATATCTTTGTAAATTGTATAAATGTTCTGGCTGCAGTTTTAAGAGAGTATTTTAAAGACACATCTCCCAGACCTGTCTAAGGACTATAAAGTCAAAAAAGTTTTTAAGACACTCTTAAAAGAATATAAGAAGAACAAAGAATCTGAATAGCCATGTGACCCTTTTTTTGTTTATATACTAAAACACTTTGTTAACAATAAACTGCAATTTATTAGTAAAAAATTCTGGATCTATGATGAAACATTAATAGCTATAGGTTTAAGAACTATGCAACACCCTAGTAAGCTAAGTAAAATAAGACTTAAAGATATTAAGATTAAAAAGAAATTATGTTAGATCTAAATAGTTTTTTCTAAAACTGATCAATTTAGTAATAAGAAGTTTATTCTTATAAAATACTTAAATAGCTTTTACTATCTAATTAGATTACTAAATAAGTATTTACAAATAAGACTGAAAACTACTGATGATAAGTCTTTATTTTTGTCAAAAGATAAAAAACAGTTTACAGTAAAGGTCATAAGAGCTATTGTTAAGTAAATCACTAAAAATGCAGATATTTAAAGCCATTTTACTGCATATAGTATTAGAATTGCTAGTGCTATAGTTGTTATAAAGGCAGGTCTATTTCTTATAAAAATTTGTATAATAGATAGTTAGAATAGCAAAGCAGTAATGTTATATTTAAGATTGGTTAGAACTGATAAATTACAATTTCTAGAAAAATAGGTTTTTATTAAAACAATTCTCTTTTATTTTCTAATATATTATTTTGTTATTTTTATATATTAATAAAGTATCTGATTAAGCAATAATAATGAGAAACTTATCAACAAAGTGATGAAGCAATCATTATTGCAAAATCAGATAACTTATAGAGATTATATGCAATATTTATATGTATATTTCTTATAGAATATGTTTTATGTCTTGTATATATCTTCTTGGATTTAAGTATTTTTAGGAATAGAAATAGGCATGCACAGAATTTGCATGTTAGAGACTTGTATTGGGTTTTGCAGCCCAGTCTGACCTGGCCTGGCCTGTAATTTTTTGCAGATTAAGCTGGGCTTAAAGCAAAATTTTATAATTGCAGACTGGGCTAGGCCAAAAAATTTGCAAATTTTATAATTGTAGACCAGTGTGAGTCTAAAATTTTATAAAATTATATAAGAAATTTTTGTGAGCCAGGCCAAGCTGAAGAAAAATTTTAATATATATGGGCCAGACCAGGCTAGCAAAAAGATGTTAACTCTAAATGTAGACTGAGCTAGACCAAAAAAAAATTTTAACACTAAATATAGGCCAGACTGAGTCTTAAAAATAGACAATTCACAGGTCCTTATTGCAGGTAATCCCATGTATAATTTTTTAATATAACCTTAAAATAAGATTATTTGGCTGGCATTATTATAATATCTAATATTGACATTAAGAATTTTAATATTTTTAACTATAACTTTTGATATACCAAACCAATTTGGATGAAACAACCATTATTGAATTCAGTTCATCAAGATGATTCTAATGAGCACAAGATCATGTGATTATGAAATAGAATCATGAGATTGGAACAATTTTGATAAAAATACTAATTCTAGTACATATGACTTGATTCTGATTGGCTCACATTACTGTACCAGAAATCTAACAAATCTAATATTTCTAACAGATCTATTAGATCTAATATATCTAATATATCTAATAGATATTATATATCTATTATATCTATCATTTCTATTATATCTTTTATATCTATTATATATATTATATCTATTATATTTATTAGTTCTTATTATTATAAATAACATTTATTAGCAATAGAATAGTCTTTATTGTAATAATTTATATATGTAAAATATCTATAAAAGCACTACTTTCTGACCCTTCAAGAAAGTTAAATATCTTCATACATTTCATAGTTAATAAACTGAATATAATATTTAGTATCTTTATATACTATCTATTGTTGTCTCTGCCTTAAAATCCCAAATCACTCTGTATTGTGTTAAGTCTTGTATAGACTTTTGTATAGAATCTGTTAAGTTATAGTCATTATACTATAGTTGAGCAGCTTCTGTTATTACTGTAGTTAAAGGAAAAACTACAGGTTAATACTAATAAGAAGATTATAAATAGTCAGTAAATTGTTTTCACATAGCTTACTTTTTTTTCTTGAAATTGAAGTCTTTCTAACCATCTTATCTAATAAGAGATTATAAATAGCTAGTAAGTTATTTTTTATATAGTTTTTTTTTTTTCTCTTGAATTTAAAGCCTTTCTAACTGTCTTATCTAATTAGAAATTATAAATAGCTAATAAGCTGTTTTTTATATTGCTTACTTTTTCTTTTTCTTAAATTCAAAGTTTTCTATTTATCTTATTAAATAAAAAGTTATAAACAGACAATAAACTGTTTTTTACACATAGCTTACTTTTTTTTCTTGAATTCAAAGTCTTTCTAATCATCTCATTTAATAAAGAATCATAAATAGCCAGTAAACCATTTTTTATATAGCTTACTTTTTTTTTGAATTTGAAGTCTTTTTAACTATTTTATTAAATTAGTAATCATAAATAGTTAGTAAATCAGTTTTCATATAGCTTACTTTTTTTTTCTTAAATTTAAAACTTTTATCTGTCTTATTTGATTAGAAATTATAAATAGCTGATAAACTATTTTTACATTAGTTTTCTTTTTTTTCTTAAATTTGAAGTTTTTCTAACTATCTTATTAAATTAGAGATTATAAACAGCTGGTAAGCTATTTTTTTACATAGCTTTCTTTTTTTTCCTTTAAATTTAAAGTCTTTCTAATCATCTTATCTAATTAAAGATTATAAACAGTCTGTAAATTATTTTTTATATAGTTTTCTTTCTTTTTTTCTTGAATTCAAAGTTTTCTAACTATCTAAGCTAATTAGAGGTTATAAGCAGCTAGTAAGCCATTATTTTATATAGTTTACTTTTTTTTTCTTGAATTTGAAGTTTTTTTAATTATTTCATCAAATTAAAGATTATAAACAGCCAGTAAATTATTTTTTACATTACTTTTTTTTTTCTTTTAAAATCAAAATTTTTCTAATTATTTCATCAAATAAGGTTCATAAACAGTCAGTAAACTGTTTATTACATAGCTTATATTTTATTTCTTTTGAATTTAATAACTTTTTAACTATCTTATCAAATAAGAGTCATAAACAGCTAATAAGTTATTTTTTATATAACTTAATTTTTTTTCTCTTAAATTCAAAGCATTACTAACTATTTCATTAAATTAGAGAGTTATAAGCAGCTGGTAATTCATTTTTTTGTATAAACTTTTTTTTCTTAAATTTAAAGCTTTTTTAATCATTTTATTAATTTAGAAATTATATATAACCAGTAAATCAATTTTTACATAGCTTACTTTTTTCCCTTTAAATTCAAAGTTTTCTAATTATTTTATCTAATTAGAGATCATAAACAGCAGTAAATTGTTTTTTACATATCTTACTTTTTTTTCTTAAATTCAAAGCCTTTCTAACTGTCATATCTGATTAGAGATTATAAATAGGCAGTAAACTATTTTTCATATTAGCTTTTTTTTTTCTCTTAAATTTGAAGTCTTTCTAACCATCTTATCAAATTAGGAGGTTATAAACAACTGATGAACTATTTTTTACATAGCTTTTTTTTTTAAAATTCGAAACCTTTCTAATTTTTTAAATAGAATAATTTCCTAAAATCTAGATATCCTTACATGTATACTAATGAACTGCTAATGATTTCTACTAAGTTATGCATTTAGAGCTTGTAATTTATAATAAACAGAATTTTTATATGTTTTAAACAAAGTTATCTAAAGAGCAGTAATATTTATAATCTGTATATTGTTGAAAGTAAATACTATAATCATCTCAGAAAAATAATTAATAAAGTAGTGCATAAGAAGCTAGATTATTTTTTATACTTCTATCACTTATTATCCTTAATAATCATAAATCATTATTTTTATTATTTTTATCACTTTTATTTTATTTTATTTTTTTTTAATCTTAAGCAGTTATGCTAGTACTTTATTAAGATTCTTGAAACTATGTATTTATACAATTATATAGAATTTCCTAATATCTAAGTCTAGCATCACTTAGCCACCCTAATGGTACCTAAGTGTAATCTGCTACACTATTTTAGTTAGTAATAGACTACTCATCTAACTACTTAAAGCCATACCAGAAGGGTCTTCTCCTTTCTGTAACTAGCATATTTATTGTCTTTAAAGCTTCTTTTTTCATTTGGTCTACCTTTTCTGCTTTCTTTTTTTCTTCTTCTTTTATTTGTTTATCTTTCTTTACCCTCTTTTTTATTTTTTCTCTTGCATGAGCATCTCTTTTCATTTTGTGCATTATATTGATTTTCTTCTTCTAGGCTTGTATTTTTTCACATTGTATTCTTTATATTTGGTCATAGAAGGTGTTCTATACTGTTCTTATTACTGTATCTATGCACTTCTGTGTTGCCTGCTTGCTTAAGAGTCACTCAAGCCTTTTTCCTACTTTTAGCATTATAAGTCTTTTATCAACACTTTTCTATTTGTAATTTCTTTAGCTTCTGTTTCTTCAAATAATACCTTATATAGAACTTGCAGTAGAATTTTGATTTTTTCATCTTCCTTGAGTCCATTCTATGCTGTTACTATAGCAACTTTTTAAATTTGCTTCTATAGACTCTTTTGTCTGCTACAACTTGCTAAATATGCCTGAGTTTCTTTTTCTCCAGCTTAGCATACTTGGCATTCTGCTGTTGTATATACTTCTGGTCTTCTTTTATTTAGCTCCTTAAGTGTTGGTAGGCTATCCATTATGCACTTGATTGCTGTAGCTCTTCTTGTGCTAAGTTTTCTTGATATACAATGGACTCCTTTGTTCTGTAGTGCATTTTCTGTATATGGTTCTAATATTTGTATTGGGTTTGTTTCTCTCCAACTGGCTTTATTTTGGCATTTGCTATTATTTTATACAGAAGTCTTGCTACTATATTAATTTTCTTGTTTTTCCACTCTAGCTGGTACTCTATCTCATTACATTTGACTTTATCTGCATATACTTTATTTTGGCAATTTGCTTCTTTTTTTGCAAGAGTGTTTGTTCTGTTATTTTACTTGTTTTTATTATTACTTTTAATCTTGGTTAATTCTATTTTAATGTTCTTGCTCTTGATTAGTTCTACAATGTTCATTATTTATATTGTGTTTTTTTTCTCCAAAGTTCTTTTTTCTTCTATATTTTGATATGCTCTACTAATGTTTCTTAGTACTGTAATGCTATTTGTAAACACTTCTATATTTTTTCTTTTTGGTACTATTAGAATTGCTGTCTATATTGTTGCTAATTCTGTTATTGTTACTAAAGGCAAACTTTCAAGTTCCAATGCAGTTTCTTTCTCTGACCAATCTTTTTCTTCTACTTGTATCCAACCAATGCTCATTCTTTCTATATTGTTTTCTTCTTTTTTCTTGTATAGTGCTCTATTAGTATAAAAACTGTATTTTCTCTTGTCTCTCTTCTTGTTTCATGTCAATATCTCTACTAACTGATTTGTAATCATATTATTTAATTCTTGTTTTTTAATCAGTTCTACTTTTAATTTTTCTGTTTGTCTTATTTCTAGTAACTTCATTTTATCTCCTTTTCATTTTTCTATTACTCTACTTTCTTGTATCTATTCTAATATTGCATTTATCCTATTATTAGCTTTCTCTATTAACAATTCTAATATCACTCTTATGTTGTAGTCTTATCTTATCTATTTTTCACACTTGTCTGTCATTTTTTCTGAACTATTTTCACAACCTTTGCATATACTTAAATCTGTTACTGTCCTTCCTTCTTTTGTATACATTAACCAATGCTCTGCTAGCACTTTTTTCTTTTTCTTCTTAATTAGTTTGTCTAATTGCTAGTTGTGTTTCAGTCTATAGATGATTTATTCTTTTTTCTTTCAGTCTTCATCTACTTAATTCTTAATGCTTGTGTATTGTATCTTCTTACTTTGTAATTATCTTGTATTTCTCTGCTCACTTGTGTTCTTAGCATTTTTTCTTCTATTTTGCTAAACTATTTAACTTTCTTCCCTTTGTATGACAGATCTTAAAAATTCTTGAGCTGTTTCTATATAATCAGGTTGTTATCTTTTATATCTATGTTTGGTTCAGATATAATAATTCTTATTTATTTATTGTGCTACTGCTTGCTATCTATGTTTTTGTTTCTAACATGTCTTTTATTTATTTACCATGTCTATAAACTTTCTAGATAGGTTTTTTTGCTTTAATGTTTGTTCTTATTTTCTTTGCTTTAGCTATTGTTTGACAGACTAAGCTGTTTTTTCAAAACTTCTTGGTTTCTATTTTTCTTTTATTATTCTAAATGTCTTCTGTTAGGCCTGCTTTTTGACATCCTTGAGCTATTCTAAGTCTTGTTAATTCACCTACACTATCTTATCTGTTGAGTCTTGAAAAGAGACTACTTATTTGCTTTGTCATTATTTTTTGGCTTAGTGTTTTGCAATTTCCTAGGTCTTTGTGCTCAATTGTGCAATTATTTGATGTTCTCATTATATTGCATTTATGCTTAGCTAAGTATATTAATAGTTGATGATTTTATCAATTATTCTCTTTGGTATTTTTGTTAGCTGTAAGAAATATTCTAGCTTAGAAATTATTACTGTATTGTTTATATATATGATTTGATTCATTATTATCTTTTTGTATCTCTGACCTTTAACTGTTTAACTAATTATTTTTTTTACTTTCTTACAGACTAGTGCTTTCTTTATTCTGCTGTTTAATTAGATTTCCAATGACCTTACAATTTTGCTTTTGGGTTTTTCTTTTATTTTATTATACATGAATCTGATTTCTCTTTCATCTTCTTTCATTCTTGTATTCATTACTATGAGCTTTGATTTGGATCTATTTATTTCAATAACATTTGCTTTAAAAAACTCTTCTGCAATGCTTAGAATTCTTAATATTTGTTCTTTGCTAATCACAATCTATGTTATGTCATTAGCATATGCAATTACTGTTTGCCTATAACTTGTAATATTATTACTGCATACTCTTTCTGTTATTTTTTGTTCTACTGTATAGCTTAGTATTTCATCTTCTTGTATTCTTTCTAATAATGGATTGTAGTAAAGACACCAAATTAGTAGTGATATTACTTCTTCTTGGTCTATTCTATCTCTTGCTATTATTTCTTCTATTAAACTATAAGCTGTAATAATTTTAAGTTGTCATTTGCAAAACAGATTGCATATGTATTTTCTTGTTTTTTGTGGAATTTTGATTTTTTTAAAGCCCATTCTAGGCTTTCTAGTAGAACAGAGTTGAAAGCCTTTTTCATATCTTGTAACAGTATCTATATTTCTTTGTTCTTTTTTTGTGCCTTCTTTATTATCATGTTTAAAATGTGTATTGGTTTCTCTGTCGAGTCACCTGATAGACTTGCATAGTTTGATCCTTTGAGCATGTTTCTTTTTGTAAACACTTTGGCTAATCTTTTTGTCACTACTTTTATAACAACTTTTCTAAAAGTCTTGATTAATACTATTGGCCTGATATTGTTTAAGCAATAACTCCAGTCTACATCTTTTGGAATTGAATATATTTGTACAATTTTTCACTTCTTTGATATGTTTTCTTTTTTTCATAATTAGATTTGCAAAAGCTTTAAAAATTCTTTGTAATCTTTTCTCTGCATGTTTTATTAATATGTAGCTTATGTCTGATATTTCTAAGGCTGTATTCACTTTAAGTTCTCTAAGTATTTTTTTTTATTCTTTTCTTCTATTTTTTCTTTTAATTCTTTATATCAGGTCTTATTGATTTACTCTTTCAAGTTATATTCTCTTTTCTATTCTTCTATCATTTTTTTGAGTTTGGTTTCTATTTTCTAAATTAGTCTTTAAAATAAGCTGTCAACCTATTCAGAACTGCATTTGGTTCTAATATTAGGTTAACTTTTTCTTTGTTTTGTATTATAAATCTGTCTAGAACAATCTTTTTGTATAGTTTATTTAGTAAACTGGTAATCATTCAATCTTGATTCATTTTAATCATTTCACATCTTCTGTTTATGTTTTTTTCTATTTGCTTTCTTTGTGCTTGTTCCTATTTCTCTTTTCTTTTCTTTTTAATTATTCTTTGCCAATCTTTTATATTATCTATTCAGGCTTCTAATCATTGCCTATATAATTTTGACAAAATTGTTCCTAGCTCTTTTTCCATAATTTGAAGTTTATTATTTATTTCAACTTCTTTATTCTTTTCTACTTCTTGATTCTTTTTACTTCTTATTTTCTTGATTATTTGTTGGAGTTCAGTAATGTGTTTGTGTTTTTTTGTTTTATTCTAATTTAGTTTTCTATTTAACTTAGTGTTAAATATTTTCTTCTTTGGAATTTGCTTGTTTGTTGCTTCGATTATAGCTTCTTCTATTGCATTTCATATTTGGTTTAGTACTTCTATACTATATTCTATTTTTATATTATCATCTTTTAATTATTTTAATACTCTTTTCAATTCTAGCTAATTTTGTAGCTCTCTTGCATAATCTTCCCAGTTTTCTTGTTTTGATTTTTCATATAAATATATTGTTCTTGTTTTGTCTTTTTACTTAATATCTGTCTCATTGCTGTTTGCAATTATATGTTCTATCTATATTTCTGTTATTATCTTATGGTCACTATCTGTCAAACCTTTTGCTTCTTCAATATTAGCTTTTTGTAGACTTGATGCTATTGTTTCTAATAGCCAAATATAATCTATTCTAGTTGTAGTCTCCTGACTTGACCATGTGTATGCTTCTTTTGTTTGATGCAAGTTTCTGTATAAGTTTATGAAGTTTTGTCTTCTAAGCTAGCTAAATATTAGTAGTTTTTTGTAGTTTAATGTTTGTAAGTATTGTCTGTCTAATATGTTGTCTACTGTGTAATTAAAATCTCTAAGAATAATTACTTCTGTATATCTTTTTCTTTTTGTTACTATCTCTATAATTATTTGCTAGATTTTCTTGCTGATTGATTTGTTGTTTGGTAGGATATATATTCCTAATACTACTAACTCTAATTGTTTAAAATATAGTCTTACCTCTAGCATGTATTTACTAACTTTTTTAACTGCTCCTATATTCTTTTCCTACTTTAATCTATTAATATTCCTATATCTGAATCTTTTTTCTTGTCTATTACCACACTAGTTCAATGTTCTTTATACTGTGTATTATAGCTATTTAGTAAAAAATTTTTCTCTTTTTCTGTAATATTCATTTTCATTATTCTTACTATTGTGAGTTCTTCTTTTTCTGCCTATTCTAAAAGGTTTCCAAATTTTATTCTCTTGTTTTAAGTCCATTAATGTTGTGATATGCAATTTTTATTTACTTCTTTCCTTGTTTCCATTTTTCTTTCAGATGTTTGTGCCTTGTTTTTATGTTTTCTATTTTTTCTTTTATTTTTTCATTATAGTCACTAGAAGACCCATTTATATTTCTTTCTTCAAACCTTCTTTTTTCACTATGCAAGAATTCTTCAATCTCCTGGTCTATGCTTATTAATTCAACTGTAGTACTATTAAAAGTAGTTATAAAGGTTTTTTTCATCTTCTATTTTGTCTTATTTTGTTGTGCTTCTAGTCTTTCTAGTCTCTCGAGAATTTTTTCCAAAAGGTCTTGGTTTTATGTCTGTAAATCTTCTTCTCTTGTTACATATATGTGATGTTTCTTTTTATTTTCATTAAACTTTTCTGTATCTTCTTTTTTTCTATTTTTCTTGTTTTCATATACTTCTGTATCTGAGTCTATGTCTATGTCATGTGTAGTTATGCAACTCTTATAATAAGCTTTCTTTTTATTCTGTTTCATCTTTTTTGTTTCATCTTGCCAAAATAGCAAGTGGTTGTTAAATCTTATTGGTTTAGTTTGTATCATTTTCATCTCCTTCTCTGTTGCAAAGGTAATTATTGCAGATCTTCTTTATTACTATTTCTGTTTGTTGATATATATACTAACTTAGCACTTTTTTTCATAAGCATTACAATAGTAGCACTTCAGATGCATTGCCAGGAAGCTTCAATAATTTAGATGTAAATTAACTGTGTTGGTCTTGTAAGCTGTAATCTTTATTGCCTTTGGACACTCTTGCTAATTTATGTATACCAATTGGCAAGGCCCATAGAACATTTTCATATTTTAAACCCTTAGTAAATATTACTGCCAAGTCTTTGTATTTGGATCTCTTGATTCATCTATCTTGGCATCTTTGATATTTTTGCACATGTGTTCTACCTCTTCTATATTGATATTTGCTGATAGGTTCCAAATTGTTAGATAGTTTTCTGCCTTCACATTTTCTTTTGTTCAAAAACTTTTTGTATTTTTAACTTCTGCTTTTGCTTGACTTATGTTTTTGTATTCTTCTTTTTTCTTTTCTTCAGTTTTATATTTAACTCTTTCACTTTATTGTTCTTTTTTAATTCTATTTGTCTTGTACTTCCTTTTTTTCTTCTTTTAGTGTTATGCTCCTCTTATTGTTCTATATTTTGAGTTATGTTTTTCATTTCTTCTGGTATGAGTTTTAGCTACTCTTCTTCTTTTTTCTTAATTCTATCTATTGCTGCATCTCTACTATGCTTACAGTCAAAATCTATTTCTATTCAATTATTCCCATTTTTGAATACCTCTTTAACTAGTTTAATGTGATAGTTTTTTTCTAGAATCTACTAGACATACTTTATTCTTTTTTTTTTGGTTTTTCCTGATAAAGATATGTTGGCATATTTGCTTTGAAAGACTTATTTTTATTACATATATAATTATTTGAAGACAAACAGCTATGCTCAATTAAACCTGTAGGAAGCATTTTTCATCTTCTTCACTGTTTATTTTTTCTTCTTGTTTTGTTATTTCTATTTCTATAATTTTTAATTTCATCTTTTTGCATTCTGTTAATATTTCTTCTTTATATTCTAAATCATTAATAGCTTAACTTGTTTGATATTGTAATGTTACAATACTAAGCTCTTTTATTTGTTCTTCTAGTATTTCTAATCCTTGTTCTAACTCTTCAAAATTGTTTTTTCTTCTTGGTTTTGCTCTCTATTGGTAAATTTTTTTGTCTTGTTAGTTTTAATTAAGATTCTTACCTTATCTCTACTGCTTTTCTTTTGATATACTTCTTCTTCTTCTTTTGTGTTTATAATATATTTAAATGAGTTTAGATCATAGCTTATTGATTTCAGCTTTTCTGCTTATTTGTTAATTATTCCTTCTTTAAACCAGCTTATTTCTGTTATTCTCAAGGCTTCTAATATCTGGCTATATACTAGCAAATTTTGCAGTATAATGTGCTTTGGATTATAAATTGCTAAATCTTTTGCAATGTGTTCTATATTGCTTGAACCTTTTGTTGATATTTTGAGAACTTGGTCTAAAATTTTGCAATTCACATATCTGCAATTTTTGTTATCTATATCTTTAATATGCTCTATAATATCTTTATTATATGCTTCAGCCATTAGCCAGTTTAGTTTATTTGTTGCTATGTCACATGCTATATTTTAGTAGACTATCTTACTAAATGTATTTGTTTGTTTACTTTACTTATTTTTCATATTTTTCATATAACTAAATTGATCTTCACAATAGGATTACAAAAATTCTCCAAAATTTCTACAGAATTTTTGTTTTTGTTGAAATTTTTTATTTTTTTAAGCTATACTGCTTCTAAGCTTTTTACTTGTATCTTCACTTCTTAGCTAAATATAACTTTTGCTGCTCTTCCTTTTTTATTAAGGGTCTAAGTATTGTTTTCTAGTAAGTTTTGTAGTTTTTTTGTATTTTGCTTCTTAACAATTTTTGGTCGAAGGATCTACAAAGAAGAGTGTATATAATGACTACAAAGAGTCCTATCACTTTTATCATTTTTGTTATTTTTATCATTTATTGTATTTATTCAAATGTATTTAAGAGAAGTAAATCTGCCTAATAATTAAGCAAAAGCTTCATGTTTTAAATAATAAAACTATAAATCTATAACTAAATATCCTATAATCTATATAAAATATAATTAAATCATTAAAGTCTTAATTCATACCTATTTGAAATCTTAAAAAAAATAAACTAGAATCTCTATTATTATTATCTAGTATATAAAAGATTGTATATTCATAAAACAGAGCCCTTTGGTTTTACTAATATAGTAATAATTGTAATATATATCTTATGTGTTTAGTTAAGGTCAGATAACACACTCAAAGAATAAGTTATCAGGAATGGATTTTTCCAAGGTTTGATAAGATAGAAGAGAAAAAAAAGTTCATCTTGATGTACTAAAATAGAATTAACTATACCTTTTATCTGTATCAAACATCCAGTTATAGAAATTTGATGCTAAAAGGTATCTTTAACTCTGTGTCTAGACCATACAGTAAAACAGCTCACAAGAATTGAATAGTAATTAATTAATTATTTATCCAAATTACCTCATCATGCCTCTGGCAATACATGTTTAAAATTATCTAGTAATTGTTTATAACTACATATTAATCTCAACAACATATATTTTATTGTAAATATAAAGTTTAGTATATATTTAGTAAACTTAATAAAATCTATATTGTTTAATTATAAAATTGTAATTAATTATTTAAAAATTTGTAATAAATACTATCTGAATACAATAAAAAAATTTTTATACAGTAATATTGTAATATATTTTTGATAAAAATCATTTTAGTCAAAAAAAAAATATGGTAGATTACAAGTAAAGCCACAAATAATAAATATGATGTTAATATATTTATTTAGTATTGATAGCAATAGAAGAATTGAACAATAAAACAATAGAATAGAACAATAAAATTAGAATAAAATATAATTTTTGCCAATATAACAAGAAATTAACAACACTAATTTTATTATATTAAATAAAAATATACAAATTTATTCAAGATCAAGAAAACTTGTAATTTTTAAAGCATCAATAAAACTATTCTATAAATTCATTTTATGTTTTCTTCTTTATATTAATTTATAAAGATGATTGATAATTTCATCTTTGACCATATCACAGGGCAAAACTCTTAGTTTTAGATCATTTCATATATTTTTAATAGTATTAGTATGAGTACCAGTAATAGAGTCAATGAAGTTTACTAAATAATTTATTACATTATATGTCATACTTAATTCTTGAAGCCTATAATACTCTGCCACATATTTGTATATACAATAAAACTTTCTAAAACATGTCTGAATATTACTTTAAGCAATGTTTTGGCAGTTTATTAGGCACTATTTCAATAAAAACCTTCTTTTCTTTAGTTTATTCAACTCCTCTAATAACCCAAACTCCTTTAACACAATAATCTTAATAGTATTTTTATTTATCTAATTTGGTCTCATCTATTTCAAAAACTACATCAGGTCTACCAATCATATTATTATCATTCTTCAGAGTACTAGCAATTATTTCTCTAAATAAATTCATATAATTTGTAACAGTAACTAATAAATATTCTGCCATATATAAAATATTAGTATAAATGGCTTTGCAAAGCCAAAGATAACCTATTAATATAGTGACAAAATACTTTAAATAGTTTTTGCAAAAAATAAGTTTTTTAAAATTGATACAAATTTATAATATGATCTGTTAAAACAATAATGAAGCTTGTCTTAATGATAAAGTAAAGAATTACAATAAACACAAGTACAAGGCTTATATAGTACATCTTTATTAAATAAGTAGTTAATGCACTTACTTTCATCAAATAAAATTTTTTGAAGAGACTTTAAAGTAGAAAGCAGAACTACAAACAACATGTTGAAAATTCTTTTCACTTTACTCAGAGAAAACTTTAATTAATATATATATATATATATATATAAACAATATAAATAATACATAAGTATAAATTTATGCTATTAAAATAATAAAATTAAAAAAAAAACTCAATGTATAAATTTATTAAAAAATCAACACATTAATTTATGTAATTAAAAAAAAAACTGATCAATGCATTAATTCATATAACTAAAATATCTAATTCAAAAAAAATATATTACTTAAATTCAAAGGGAAAAAAAATTATATAAAAAAATAACTTATCAGCTACTTATAACTTTCTTATTAGATGAAATGATCAGAAAGGCTTCAAATTCAAAAAAAAGCTAAGTAAAAAATAGCTTACTGGATACTTATAATCTTAATTGGTTGAAATGATTAGAAAAACTTCGAATTTATGAAAAAAAAAGAAAGCTAATGTAAAAATGATTTACTAGCTGTTTATAATCTCTAATTTGATAAGATGGTTAGAAAGGCTTCAAATTTAAGAGAAAAAAAGTAAACTATATGAAAAATGGCTTATTAGCTATTTATGATCATTATTTAATAAGATAGTTAGAAAGGCTTTGAATTCAAAAAAAAAAGCAAGCTATATGAAAAAATAACTTACTGGCTGCCTATAATCCTATTATTAGATAAGATAGTTAGAAAACTTTAAATTTAAAAGAAAAAAAAAGAAAGCTATGTAAAAAATAATTTAATAGCAGTTTATAATCTCTAATTTGATAAGATGCTTGGAAAAACTTCAAATTTAAGAAAAAAAATAAGCTAAATAAAGAATAGTTTACCAACTGTTTATAACCTCTTATTAGATAAGATGGTTAGAAAAGCATTAAATTCAAGAGAGAAAAAAAGTAAGCTATGAGAAAACCAATTTATTAACTGCTTATAACTGCTTTATTTGATAAGATGATTAGAAAACTTCAAATTCAAGAGGGAAAAAAGTAAGCAATATGAAAAATAGCTTACCAACTGGTTATAATATCTAATTAGATAAGACAGTTAGAAAGCTTTGAATTTAAGAAAAAAAAAAGCAAGCTATGTAAAAAAATAATTTACTATCTATTTATGGTTCTTATTAGATAAGATAGTTAGAAAACTTCAAATTCAAGAAAAAAAAAGTATACTAAATAAAAATGATATACTATCTGTTTATGCCTTCTTATTAGATAAGATAGCTAGAATGTATTTGAATTTATGAAAAAAAAGAAACTAATATAAAAATAGTTTATTAGCTGCTTATGACTCCTTATTAGATAAAATAGTTAGAAAGACTTCAAATTCAAGAGAAAAAAAAGCTATGTGAAATGATTTATCAGCTGTTTATGATTCTCCTAATTAGCTTAGATAGTTAAAAAACTTTAAATTTAAGAAAGAAAAAAGAAAGCAATGTGAAAAATGATTTACTAGTTGTTTATAATCTTTAATTTAATAAAATAGTTAAAAGACTTCAAATTCAAAGATAAAAAAAGAAAGCTATATGAAAAATAACTTACTGGCTGTTTATAACCTTTTAATTAGCTTAAATAGTTAGAAAACTTCAAATTTAAGAGAAAAAAAGAAAGCAATATGAAAATAATTTACTGGCTGTTTATAATTTCTAATTTATAAAATAGTTAAAAAGACTTTGAATTCAAGAAAAAAAAGTAAACTATATAAAAAATAACTTATTGGCTGTTTATAATAATTTTATTAGATGAAATAGTTAGAAAATTCAAATTCAAAAAAAAAAAAAATCTATATGAAAAATAGTTTACTGGCTGTTTATGACTTCTTTATTAAATAAAATAGTTAGAAAGACTTCAAAGTTAAGAAAAAAAGAAAGCTATATAAAAAAATAACTTATTGGCTATTTATAATTAATTAGCTTAGATAGTTAGAAAACTTCAAATTCAAGAGAAAAAAAATTTTATTCAAAAAGATAGCTTACTAGCTGCTTATAAATCTCTAATTTGATGTAATGGTTAGAAAAACTTTAAATTCAAGAGAAAAAAAAATAAAAAATGCAAAAAATGATTTACTAGCTGTTTATAACTCTTATTTAATGAGACAGTTAAAAAGACATCAAATTCAAGAGAAAAAAAATATAAGCTATATGAAAAACAGTATACTGGCTATTTATAACTCTTCTAATTAGTTTAGATAGTTAGAAAGACTTCAAATTCAAGGAAAAAAAAGATAGTAATGTAAAAAATAATTTACTGACTGTTTATAATTTCTAAATTGATAAAATAGTTAGAAAAGCTTTGAATTTAAGTGAAAAAAAAGAAGTTATATAAAAAATGATTTACTAGTTGTTTGAGATTTTAAATTAAATAAGATAGTTAAAAAGACTTCAAATTCAAGAAAAAAAAGAAAGCTGTATAAAAAATGACTTACAGGCTGTTTATGACTTTCTAATTAGCTTAGATAGTTAGAAAACTTTGAATTTAAAAAAAAAAGAAAGCAATATAAAAAATGATTTACAGATTGTTTATAATACTCTAATTTAATAAAATAGTTATAAAGGCTTCAAATTCAAGAAAAAAAAAGTAAGCTATATAAAAAAATGGCTTACTGGCTGCTTATGGCCTTCTAATTAAATTAGATAATTAAAAAACTTAGAATTTAAGAGAAAAAAAGTAAGCTATATAAAGA
The DNA here is from genome assembly GCA_910591915.1 of Cetraspora pellucida. Classification (NCBI taxonomy): domain Eukaryota; kingdom Fungi; phylum Glomeromycota; class Glomeromycetes; order Diversisporales; family Gigasporaceae; genus Cetraspora; species Cetraspora pellucida. Next base: position 3,218 of record CAJVQA010001101.1, on the reverse strand, counting down.
ACAGTTTACTAGCTATTTATGATTTCTAATTAGATAAAATAGTTAAACTTTAAATTTAAAGGAAAAAAAAGAAAGCTATATAAAAAAATAGCTTATCAGCTGTTTATGATTTTCTAATTAGCTTAAATAGTTAAAAAACTTTGAATTCAAGAAGAAAAAAAATTTATGCAATAAAATGACTTATCAGCTGCTTATGACTCCTTAATTTGATGAGATAATTAGAAAGACTTTAAATTCAAGAAAAAAAAAAGAATATTATGTGAAAAATAATTTATTAACTGTTTATAATTCTTATTTAATAAGATAGTTAGAAAAACATTGAATTCAAGAGAAAAAAAATATAAGCTATATAAAAAATAGTTTACTAGCTGTTTATGTCTTTTCTAATTAGTTTAGATAGTTAGAAAACTTCAAATTCTAGAGAAAAAAAAGCAATATGAAAAATAATTTATTAGCTATTTATATTTTCTAATTTGATGAGATAGTTATAAAAGCTTTAAATTTAAGGGAAAAAAAGTAAACTATATGAAAAACAGTTTACTGGCTATTTATAATTTCTAATTAGATAAAATAGTAGAAAGGCTTCAAATTTAAAAAAAAAAAGTAAGCTATGTAAAAATGATTTACTAACTGTTTATAATTCTCTTATTAGATGAGATAGTTAGAATGTTCAAATTCAAGAGAAAAAAAAGAAAGCAATATGAAAAATGGTTTACTAACTGTTTATAATCTTTAATTAGATAAGATAGTTAGAAAGGCTTCAAATTTAAGAAAAAAAAAAAAGCTATATAAAAAATGGCTTACTAGCTGTTTATAATTCCAATTAGATAAGATGGTTAGAAAAACTTTGAATTTAAAGAGAAAAAAAGAAAGCTATATAAAAAATGACTTATTGGCTATTTATAACCTATTATTAGATAAGAAAATTAGAAAAGCTTTGAATTCAAAAAAAAAATATAAGCTATATAAAGAACAGTTTATTGGCTATTTATAACTTTTATTTAATAAGATAATTAGAAAGACTTCAAATTCAAGAGAAAAAAAAGAAATAATGTGAAAAATAATTTACCAGCTATTTATAATTTCTAATTTGATAAGATTGTTAGAAAGGCTTCAAATTCAAATAAAAAAAATTTATACTAAAAAATGGTTTACTGGCTGCTTATGACCTCTTTATTAAATAAAAAAGCTTCAAATTTAAAAGAAAAAAAAATTATGCAAAAAATAGCTTATCAGCTGTTTATGATATCCAATTAAATAAAACAGTTAGAAAGGCTTTGAATTTAAGAGAAAAAAATGAAAATTATATAAAAAATAGCTTATCAGCTGTCTATGATTCTCTTATTAGATAAAATAATTAGAAAACTTCAAATTTAAGAAAAAAAGAAAAAAAACTATATAATAAACTGATTTACTAATTGTTTATGGCCTTTATTTGATAAGATAGTTAAAAAGGCTTTGAATTCAAGAAATAAAATTAATATTAAACAAAAAATAAAAATTTAGTTAAAAAAAATTTTATTGTAAAAAAAAATAAAATAAAACAATAATAATAATAATAATAATAATATTCAATATATTATAATTCTTGATCTAATCTGATTGATATAAGTTCATTTGTTTGTAGATTAAATTTTAATTTAATTGTTTATTTAAGTTAATATTTAACTTTAATTTGCTTATGAGTTAAATATTTAATTTATAAGTTAAAGATTTAACTTAGAGTTATTAATTAAAGTTAATTTATATTTAATTTAATAAATTATCATGTTATATATTTGTTAAAGCTTGTTCACTTTTACTAAAGAAGATCAGTAGAAACTTTTTAATAATATTTTTATAGTTGCCCACTTATACTAAAATTCATAAATAACAGATTGTTTATTACTATTTGTAAAATTCATAACTAACAGATTGTTTATTTTTTTCTTAGTTTTAACTAAAAACAGCTCTAATAGCAAACTTAGATGCATCTATTATTACTTTAAAAAGTTTAATTATATCAGAAAGAAAAATAATAGATGCAGAAATAAGATATAATTTAAGTTGGTCAAAAGCTTCTTATTGTTTCTTATTTTACAAATAATCTTGGTTCTTGAATAGAAGTTTAGTAAGAGGTATAGCAATAGCAGAGAATCTTTTAACAAAATTTTGATAATAATTTGCAAGTCTAAGAAAAGATCAAAGTCTAAAGATATTATAAAATGTAAACAAATTTTTTATAGCATCAATTTTGTGTAAGTATCAACAAAAATTTTTTAGCAGAAATGTAATATCCCAAATATTCAACCTTTTGCTTAAACAATTCACATTTGCTAATTTTAGTATACAGATAATGCTTCCTTAAAATTTCCAAAATTTGCTTCATATGATTAAATATTCATGTTCTGTTTTACTATAAACAAGAATATTATCCAAATATATAATAACAAATTGATTTAAAAATTCTCTAAAGATATTATTTATAAAAGTTATAAAGATAGCAGATGCATTGGTTAAGCCAAAAGGTAAGACTAAGAATTCATAATGTCTATAGTAAGTATAGAAAGCAGGTTTAAAAATATTCTTTTTTTAATTAAAATTTAATGATAACTAGAATAGAGATCAATTTTAGAAAAATAATTTGCTTTTACAAGTCTATCTATAAAGTCTTTAATGTATGATAAAGAATAGTGATTTTTAATAGTAATTTTGTTTAAAGCTTTGTAATTAATATACAACTTTAAAGTTCTATTCTTTTTGTAAACAAAAAATACAAAAGTACCAAAAGAAAAAGTGTCTGGATGAATCTAATCTTTTTGTAATCAATCTTCAAGTTGTCTTTTAAGTTTATTAGTTTTATTATAAAGTAACTTATAAATTGGTCAATATAAAAGTTCAGTACTAGATATTAATTCAATAGCATTGTTAACCTGTAGTTTTTCCTTTAACTACAGTGATAACAGAAGCTGTTTAACTATAATATGATGACTATAACTTAACAGATTCTATACAAAGTCTATACAAGACTTAATAAAATACAAAGTAATTTGGAATTTTAAGACAAAGGCAACAATAGATAGTATATAAAAATACTAAATATTGCATTCAGTTTATTTACTATAAAATGTATGAAGACACTTAACTTTCTTGAAGGGTCAAAAAGTAATGCTTTTATAGATATTTTACATGTATAAATAATTACAATAAAGACTACTCTATTGCTAATAAATGCTATT